>WAAF01017155.1:0-113673 GCA_013400475.1 Tricholaema leucomelas
CTGAAAACCACCCTAAAAGCCATGGCGGGGGTGGAACTCTGAAAAACTCAGAGAAACATTGAGCACAAGCAGCCTCATTGGTAAATAGTAGAGGTTCAGTAAACAGAGCAGGACCTGCACAATCAGATTTGGTCCAAACAGTAGATGGTGATAGAATTCCTGCTGTACATGAAAAGAATCTGTTAGGGAAAACTGTTTGGGTATTTTCACCTTCGGGCGAAGGGAAACCTGTCTGAGGGGTGGTGTCTGCTGAAGGTCTTGGTCACACCTACTGGGTAATGCAGGAGAATGGTGAAATCCAGTGTGTGCCACAGAGAAATTTTACCTGAGCTGAGAGAGTTTGAATTCAGAGTGTATAATACAAGCCATTAACAGTGTTCTGTTCCAAGTGCTATTGGTATCCAATAAGACAGAATCTACGAGAATCTACAGTACATGAGCACAGACCCAATGTCACCTGGGAGTCCCTGTTGTCATCTCATCTGTGAGGAGACAAACTGCTGTTTTCTGAGCTTTTGAATCACTTACATCCAAGATAGCCAGAATGAAGTGTAAACTGAACTTGTGGTATTCATTATTGTAAATAGTGGTTTAGATTAGTTCTCAGCAGAACGCTGAGTGACAAAGAGGGGTGGATTGTGCTGGTGTGTGCTGTGAAAAGAAGGAAGGAAACCAACATGTGCCCTGTATCACCCATTCTGCTGAGAAATGCAACTAGTCAAAATAGAGATAAGACAGACACTTCATGCACACTGGTCAGCTCTTCATTTTGGGCTGTGCCTCCTTTCTGGCAGTCTGGTCTGTGTGACTATCTCTGCCTTAACTCTCTAATCCACCTTACCCTTTTTCCTCTAACCTCCTTGTTGTCTTTTTGACATCTCACCTCAAATCTCCAGATTTATCATGTGAGATATGCATGGGTTGATCTGGTTATTTCTGAAGGGAGGGAAAGAGGGCAGGGGAAGGGGGTTTGCTTCGGGAGCCTCCTGGGGACTCTGATTCTTTCTGGGAGGGGTATTGTGTTTCTTTATTACTTTTAACTTGTATGGAAGTATATATATTTGTATATATATTTGCTTGTATATTGTGCTAAGCTGTAAATATAGCTTCATTCTTTAACTTTCAGCCAGCTGAGTCTAGTTTGGGTGATTTTCTTGAGTGTGTGGGGATGGGTTTTCACATTAAGTAAAGAAGATACATAGCAGAAATCAGTAAGGAAATATGCTTTAAAAGTCAGTGATTGACTAGTGCAATCTGATTGGTAGTAGTGCAGAAAGAGGTAGTGTGCCACTGAGCAGGTAACTGATGAAATGAGCCCTTTGAAGCGTTAAACTTCAGTAGTAGCAGAGGGTGCTGATTGAGGAGTGAAGAATGGAGTAAACTTGGCAAGGCTGTTACTTTTATATTTTTTAGGTGGATGTGAGGTGTACTGTGTATTTTTGAGTTGCCACACTTACCTGTATGGATTACTAAAACACCACTTTCAGGAAAGCTTCTCTTGACTTTTTTGGGAAGTGTTACTGAAGAAAGATGTTTGGGTATGTGAGTGGACTTTACTCTTTTGGCTGTGCTGTTTAGGATAAAGTGTTTCTCCCTGGTAACAGCAAGAAACTGGGTAAGGACTATAGAATCATAGAATGGTTTAGGTTGGAAGGCACCTCAAAGAACAGCCAGTTCCAACCCCTTGACGTAGACAGGGACATCTCCCACTAGTACAGGTTGCTCAAGACCCTGTCCAACCTGGCCTTGAACACCTCCAGGCAGGGAGCAGCCACAACTTCCCTGGCAGTGTTTTGCCACCCTCACTGTAAGGAGCCCTTTCCTAACATCCAGTTTAAATCTCCCCTCTGCCAGTTAAACCCATTAGTCCTCATTCTGTCATTACAAGACCCTGTAAATAGTCCCCCCCCGGAAGCCCACTTCAGATCCTGGAAGGCCACTCCAAGGTCTCCTCAAAGCCTTATCTTCTCTAGGCTGCAGAGCCCCAACTCTCTCAGCCTGTCCTCATAGCAGAGCTGCTGCAGCCCTCTGAACATCTTCATGGCCTCCTCTGGACTTGCTCTAACTGCTCAATGTCCTTCTTGTGTTAAGGGCTCCAGAACTGCACACAGTACTCCAGGTGGGGTCTGACAAGAGCAGAATAAAGAGGCAGAATCCCCTCCCTTGCCCTGCTGCCCACACTGCTCTTGCTGCAGCCCAGCACACAATTGCTGTCTGGGCTGCACTCACACTGCTGGCTCATGATGAGCTTTTCATCTACCCAGACTCCTAGGTTCTTTTCCTCAGGGCTGCTCTCGGCCATTTGCCACCCAGTCTTTATGCAGAAGCAGAGAATAGTGGAGACGTTTGCTTATATATACACCTCTCTGGTGTCTGGGCAGATGTGTAGGGAAAAGATGGAAGCATTTTAATTCTCCCTTGTAACCCCACTTCTTGATTTCAGTTTATTAGCAATCGATATCAGAAGTTGAATTCCTTCTGTATAATCTGGCAAACTCAGTCCTGTTCCCTATCTGGTTATGCTACTTGACACAGTCACTTAGATTTCTTCTTCAGCATTCCACCATATCATAAAGCCCAAATACTGCATTTTGTTGCATTGTGTCAGTAATTTGCATATGTGTTTGTGCTTCTTGCCCTAAATGCATCACACACACTTCCCATGACATTCTTGATGCACTCCATAGAGTTAAGTTCACAGTCTCTCTGTAACATTCTCACGATACCCCACAATGTGTATTCACCACCTCATCCTTCTCCAGACCATGTACTTGTTTCGTGACATTTCTACAAAGGATTCTTAAGGATAGGAAGTTCTGGAAGAGATGGCAAACCCCACTAAATTATAAAAGGTTTATATTACTGGCCTCTATGTTCCTTTACGGTGATCCACAGAAAGCAGTAACACTGCAGTGGCCTCTAGTGGGTTGTGTGGCCCTTGTATTACTCTTACAGCAAGTCTTGTGCTGGCCTATTAAGCTGGATTTCTGAACAGGAAGTTGTGCTATGGCCATAAAGAGTAATGGCTGGCAGGGAGACTGGAGAACAGCCTTGCAGGCTGCATGCACCCTGAAAGTGCAGTTGGAAAGAACTGGCTTAATGAGTGGAGCTTACTTAGCATCCAAACTCAGTGCATAGTGTTGTGGGGTATAGAGTAGGGAGAAGAAGATTTCAGTATTTGGTTAATAGCATTATCTGTATTAATCATCTGTACAAAACATTTAAACAGTAGTGAAATGGATAATTGAAAAGCATATGAACACAGAGCTGAGAGGGATTGGAAGTTCTTGTTTTGTATGGCAAAATGATAACAAGCTTAGAAAACCTGCCCCTAAATTAAATGCAAGTTGTAATGCAACTGTATAAGGAAGTGTAAGAGACGTAGAGAATCATAGAATTGGTCAGGGTTGGAAGGGTCCACAAGGATCATCTAGCTCCAAGCACCCTGCCACAGGCAGGGACACCTCACTCTAGATCAGCGTGCCTGCTTGCGACTTCATTTTTCAGGGTACAGCTCTGCAGCTAAGGACTTTGTAATTGCTGTTACAGAGAATCTGGGCTTCATGGAATGTTTCGTGTCAGAGTAGTTTGTCATTGTAAAGATGCAGACAAAATGGAGGGAGTTCAGCAGTTAGTGACACTGTCAGAGTCTGAGGAGAGCATGTGGCACACAGCTAAATGCCAATTAAGGAGATGGGAAAAGGAAGCAAAACATAAATGTAGAAATATTTGAATGATGTTAATGTCAAACAGATTTTTTTTTTCTCTTGTACATGATAGTATAAACAAAAAGGATAGACAAAAATAAACAAAATAGAAATAAAAGTTCTATTTTGTGTATCAGGGGAACTTTGCTGATGATAGATGATGCAAAAGCATCGATTTCTGCAAGGAATAAATAAAGCCCTGTCTCTGAGGAGAGTAACCAGACTGGATAGGAGGCCTTAGAAAAGAACTCTTGGCCTGATTTTTGTTAGGTTAAGGCCTTTTTGATTATAAAATCCATGAATCATGTCATATAGATAACTCAAAAGATTTTGTGTTTTGACAGGATGACAGAAACCATCAACGTGGTTCTGAAATGCTACCTTTTTCAGTTAGTTACAACATTCTTCAGTGTTAGTTACATGTCCCTTCTTGTATCTTGCAGCTTTCAGTAATAGTTTTACTTCCCTGTATTTGCTGAAGGTCGGTGGGAGGAGGTCTTTGGGCCACATATTTTTACATTTGATCTAAATTATAACTACCCTTGTAGTGGATCAGCATATTACTGAAAGAAAACTCACTTTCTTACCAGCTTTTTCTCTTTTAGTAAAATAATTTACTTTTTAGTAACGTCAGTTAATTTGGAGGCCTTGCTTCTTTGCAGGGGGAGAGAACTGAAAGGAAAAAAGGACTTTAATGTTTTCTAGAGTAAAACCACTACCAGCCATTCCTGCCATTAAAAAAAAGTTACTATGCAAGGAACTGTAATACTTGTTTCAAGAATACTCTCTGTAGAGTTTCTATTTGTAGATTACAGACCACTCATCTTTGTTTTGCACAGTTAGCTTAGATGTGGCCCCAACCTCATTGAAGTTGGTGTGAACTTCAAGGTGATCAGAAAATGAGAACCACTGGCAGAGAAAAATTAAAAGAAGGTCTTGCATGTTGTTTATAGCTGCCATAATTCCAGTGTCACATCATTGAATTGCTAAGCAGAGTTTACTGTAGGTTTTGTCATAGATAAAGAATGTGCATTTTCAGGGGAAAAAAAAATATATATTCCATAAAATTTATAGTGCTTTAAGTATTGTAAGTTCTGAAGGTTTCCTTCTGTAAGTGTTTCTCAACATGTCATATATAAAAATGAAGGTAAAAACTTTTGGAATGAAGTCAGGTCGGAGCTCCTACACTTTAAAATCAGCCTGGTATTTCTTTGAAGCTTGGCTTTGAGTTTGAAAATAAATCCTTGCTTTTTCTAACACAGTGTAATCTAATTGCAGTTGATGAGTAAAGAGTCTCCGGTCTCTGTTGGAAATGATGCTTACGTTGACCTTGATCGGCAGGTATCTAAGACTAGATGTTTCTTTTTCTTCAATCACAGCACACCAATGGCCTGTCGCTTTTGTTTATTTAAAGAAATCTGTCTTGTTTTCCTTAACTGTGGAATGGTTTTACGGGAAATTAAATTAGAAATGTGAAAGTAAATTTCAAGTTTTAAGTGCTTTTATAAATAGAGTTAGCCCATTTTGTATATGTAAAGGAGATAAACTCAGTTTGGTAAAACAAGTTCAGCTGTATGGCACGGTACAGACAAACTTTGGACTGCTGTGGATCTTTGAGTATTCAGAAAGGATAAGAAAACCTGTAGTATTCGAACAAAACTTGTTATTCCAATTCCTACATCCAAACTCAGTTAAAAAAACAACCAAACAAAAAAACCAAAACCCTAAGCTCTGGCTTAAAAGTCCTTAAAGCAGTCCTGGGTTCTATTACAATATATAAGCAAAGTTTTCAAAAAGAATCCTTCCTTGTATGATATGTTTAAAGAAAATGCAACCCCCAGAGTTTTTTTTTCACTGGGTTATCCTCATGCTAGCACTGCCCTCTTCCTTTTTTTATTTTTTCCCTAATTGAGAAGTACAGTACAGTGGTGCTCCCTTTCTTCCTCCATCATTCATTCTCTGCAGAAGTATGTAAATTTTGGCAAGTGGAATTAATTTTTGTAAGTCAACAGACCCTTGAGAAGTAAGCTTAAGTAAGATGAGTTACAGGTATGCTGCTCGAGAAAGCCCATCTAAAATTCATCCTATAGAATAATACGTATCTGGATCTCTGTACATGTAACATGCATGCCTCTGTTTGAACAGGCCACTTTTCTTGTAGCTGTGTTTTTTTTTATGTTAACTTTGTTCATATTCAAACCTGCAAGATCCATATTTTAGAACATCAAGTCTTTAAAGGGAAGTATCTGAATATTTCACACTGCTTAAAAGATTCAGTGCCCTTTTTCAGAAGGGTCAGCTTCTCACTCACTGTTGTCAGTTGTATTCCTGTCGTGCAGTAGGAGTAACTTCCAGTGACTAGAGATATTTTTCCCTAATTGTCCATTCCCTGTATTCCACCTTCTGGTCCTTTCTGTATTTGAAAAGCAGATTGAAAACCAAAATTACGCACTCTTTACACCTGTAAAGAAAAGTGGTATTGACAATTCTTTCAGAATGCAGAGTTGATGAGTTCTTCAGAAATTCTTAATTCATAGACTGTGTTTTTGTAAAACCACATATTACTTTTAGGTATGTTTATCTTTACTGTCACACAAACTCAAAAAAAAAATAGTCTCCACTTCTTTGTAAGAGTGGAATTGCCTTAGTTTCCAGAAATTTAATATATTACCTAAATGTAAAACTAACATTAGTGATGTGGCTCAGAATATTTGTAGACATTTCTGAGTGATGGAACTTGTTATTTATCATAGCTGAAGAAAACTACAGAAGAATTAAATGAAGCACTAGCAACAAAGGAAGAAATTGCCCAAAGATGTCATGAGTTAGATATGCAGGTAGGTTTGCTGTATTTTACTCATTAATTTTGAAGTGAGAAAGACATGTGTTCACTGTTAGGCAGATGAAAACAGGAAATCTAGCATGGAAAAGTAAGTTTTTTAAAGGGGGGTGAAAATGGCACAGTAATGATTTTGCTTCAGTTGTGCTAGCAGCTGTGTTGCCAGTGTTAAGGTTCCTACTAACAAGGGTTTTTTTCATTCAGCCAGGAAGAGGTGGAGCTCTGTGGTTTCAACCATGGTGCTAGAGAACTAGTAAGAACTTAAGCTGTCATGGCTGTTTCAGTTAAGTGTTAAATCCCAGTCAGAACTTACTGTAGTGTATCTACTGGGTATAGGTTTAGACTAAGTCTTATTTTAAATCAAATGTGCCTCATCTGGAAGCAGGAGCCTCAGAAGGCCCTGCTTTGGAGTATAATTGGGGCATTTGTTCAGTAGCTGTTGGAATTATTAAAAGTGATGTGTGGTTGATTTTCATGTGTTTGATAACTTGAACTCCTATGGAAGCATTTCCTTCCATTGAGATGTCCACATTCTCTCTCTTCCTCTCATCCTTCTATAATATTAAATAGTACACAAGCTTGTACTTAAGCTGTTGGAGTTGCAGAACTTTGAGTTCTTGCATTACTCCTTGTTTTCACAACACTGGTGGAAACTGACTCATCTTTGGGACTGTGCTCCTGTTTCAGATATGCTTTCAATTGGCCACTGAATAAAATAAAATTAAATATATATATAGAGAGAGAGAGGAAGGGCACAGTCATCCTTTGGATAACCAGTTTTGGATATTCTATGTGATTGATAGGCACTGTATCTTTTGGAAATCAAGTTTTAGTAGCTTTACCGTGGAGGGCTTGTTTGAACTGTTTCTTGGCCAAGTATGCAGACTTTATTATAATGAAGTTACCTTCTAAAATAACTCAAACTTGTTCTTTAGCTGTTTGTGCAAAATACAGTTAAAAATAGCTGCATTTTCCATATGGTACATCTGCTCTTAATGCTACAATATATTGATTACATCACATAGCAACTGAATACTTATTAGTGTTACAATATGTAACTGGTGAATATACTTGTGAAATGTGGTTATTGGGGGCCTGTGTGTTTCAGTTTCTGGGTTGTGTTGGTCCTTTAGTATGCAGACAAAAAGAAAAATAAATACTCTTCATTGCTGGATACTTCTGTTATTCCAGTTTATGTTTTTACCACAACAGGTTGCAGCCCTCCAGGAGGAGAAGAGCAGCTTGCTTGCTGAGAACCAGATTTTGATGGAACGTTTAAACCAATCTGATTCTATTGAGGATCCCAATAGCCCGGCAGGTCGTAGGCACTTGCAGCTGCAGACACAACTAGAACAACTGCAAGAGGAAACATTCAGGTAGCAAAACTATGCTTGATTAAATGATTTTGCAGCTGGCAACAGAAATCACTTACATGCTTCTGGTTCTGCTGTCAACTATGAGAGGATGGTAGAACCACAGTAGTAAAGTTTTTAGTGATGTATATGTTATGATATACTGATTGGTGAGACACTGGCACAGGTGGCTGCTCCCTGCCTGGAGGTGTTGAAGGCCAATTTGGATGAGGCCATGAGCAACCTGTTCTATTGGGAGATGTCCCTGTCTATGGGGGAGGATTGGAAATGGATGAGTTTTGAGGTCCCTTCCAACCTAGACCATCCTGTGATTCTTTGCAAGTTCCAGCATGGCAAAAAAAAAAAAAAAGGCACATTCATTTCTTAATACCAAACTGTTATGTGTGTGTCNATGCTTGATTAAATGATTTTGCAGCTGGCAACAGAAATCACTTACATGCTTCTGGTTCTGCTGTCAACTATGAGAGGATGGTAGAACCACAGTAGTAAAGTGTTTAGTGATGTATATGTTATGATATACTGATTGGTGAGACACTGGCACAGGTGGCTGCTCCCTGCCTGGAGGTGTTGAAGGCCAATTTGGATGAGGCCATGAGCAACCTGTTCTATTGGGAGATGTCCCTGTCTATGGTGGAGGATTGGAAATGGATGAGTTTTGAGGTCCCTTCCAACCTAGACCATCCTGTGATTCTTTGCAAGTTCCAGCATGGCAAAAAAAAAAAAAAGGCACATTCATTTCTTAATACCAAACTGTTATGTGTGTGTCACTCTCTACTCTGTGTAATTGTGTTGCGTTGTGTGCAGTGATTTTGCAAATCACTGCACAAACCCATGATTTTGCAAATCAGTGAAAGTGAAAAGTAGCCTGCTGTTCTTTTATCTAAATCATTCTGATTGTATTATTAAGGTGTAGGAATTCCTAGGTTAAAGTTTGCTGTGGGCAGCACTACAGATGGCATTATTGTACAGCAAAGTGTGTCCTTCTCAGGTTTTGAAAACTGGAAGTTTGTGATTATATTCACGTGAGCTCTGCCCTTCACTTATGTTTCCTCAACACTTGGAAATGCAGCTCATCTTTAAATATCCTGGTCAGTTTAACTGTTACTTTCCTGTCCATAGAATGGGCTGGGTTGAAAAGGACCATAAAGATCATATAGTTCCAAGTCCCTTGCTGTGGACAAGGACACCTTCCACTAGAGCAGGTTGCTCAAGGCTTTGTCCGACCTAGCCTTAAACGCTTCCTTGGAGGGGACATCCACAACTTCCCTGAGCAACCTGTTTTAGTGTCTCACCACTCTCCCTGTAAAGAACTTCTTGCTAATACTTGGTTTAAATCTACTCTCTTGCAGCTTAAAGCCATCCCCCCTTGTCCTATCACTACAAGCTCCTGCAAAAAATCCCTTCCTGGCTTTTTTGTATGTCCCCTTCAGGTACTAGGAGGCTCCTATAAGGTCTCCCTAGAACCTTCTCCAGCTCCAACTGTCTCAGTGTATGCCTGTACAGAAGGTGTTTTAGCCCTCTGCTCATCTTCATGCCTTCCTCTGGGCCCTCTTGAACAGTTCAGTGTCCTTGTGTAGGGGGCCCCAGAACTGGGTGCAGTTCTCCAGGTGGGATCTCACAAAAGCAGAGCAGAGTGGGAGAATCATCTCCCTTATCATGCTGGTCACATTTTTTTTATGCAGTCCAGGAGATGGTTAGTCTTCTGGGCTGCAAGTGGACATTAATCAGCTTGTGTTGAATTTTTCATCTGTGAGGCAGTGAAGATCATGGGAGCATAGTTTGACTTTTCACTAATCTTCCTGGTTGAAGGGAAGGGGGTTAAAGAGGCTGATAGAATTGAGAAAGTTAATAAATGGTTGAGGAAGTGGTGTCCTGCATAGGGCTTTGGCTGTCTAAACTGTGGAACTTATTCTGAGAAATCTGTTCTTCTGGGCGAGAAATCTAATCCTCTGGAGACTGACAAGGTATATCTTTCAGAGAAGGTGAACATCTTTGTCAACAAGCTTTC
Organism: Tricholaema leucomelas; assembly: GCA_013400475.1. Taxonomy (NCBI): domain Eukaryota; kingdom Metazoa; phylum Chordata; class Aves; order Piciformes; family Lybiidae; genus Tricholaema lacrymosa; species Tricholaema leucomelas. The sequence continues at coordinate 9,928 of WAAF01017155.1, forward strand.
CAGTCTAAGTTAGGAGGGCCTTTGATCTAGGCTCGCTGGAGGAAGGGATCCTCAATCCATTGCACATCAAGGCCAATGGCAAATAGGCTGCAGGCTGAGAAGAAAGCCCCTGAAGTGCAGGATAAGGGAGCCCCGATCAGGAAGTCAGCTTCTGTGGAGGCCAAACTTAAATGCCTCTGCATTAACATTGTTTAAGCCTGTTATGCTGCACTTTCCCTATCATTTGTGACTGAAGTAGTATTTCTTTACACTGCCAGTTTTTCTTCTCTTTCTGCCCTCTTCTGGTTGCTGTTTTCTAATTCTTGTGTCAACTGCCATGTAACTTCCTTTTTTAGTCTGTTATGCCATTTTCCCACTTCCTCTTGCTAAACCTCTTTCCTGTGTGTTGACACACTTTCTCCCTTCAGTTTCTTGAAAAATATTCAGTGCTTCTCTTTCACAGCAGCAGGAGCTGTCTGCTGTCAATTTGTGTGTATTCCTTCTGCAGCTTTACCTGATGTGTACAGCTTAACTGCTGTCCAGTGTGATATACTATTTTTTCTTCCAGTCCTGCGTCTTTTTCTCCTTTGAACAAATCTCTGTTGTATATGGTTTAGATCATCTACCAGTTCTCTTGTCTTCATTCTTTTCTGGATTCTTGAATATTCTAGAATACTCTCTCCTTTCTTCTCCCTCCCCCATAGCTGCTTTTCTGGATCTTTATTTATTTATTTTTAAAATTTCAAATAAAAATCACAGTAGGACTTCGTGCTCTAGGTTGTGTCACCTGACATTCATTTAAAAATGCTTTGACATAAATTCTCTTAGTTATTCCCTTGAGTCACTGCCATTTTAATGCAGCTTTTCCTGTTTGTGCTGTGTGAAAGTTGTTTGCTTCAGAAACCTTGGTCTGAGTTCCGTACATGCTAGATGGATAACTAAATGTGCAAGTTGGTTCTGCAGAGGTCCTTGGGAGGCACACGTTCTTTGTAAGTAAATATATTTAAAAAAAAAACCAACCAAAAAACGAAACAAAAACAACAGACTTGAGAGTCTTACAGTATTTAAAATATCAGACAATCAGGTCAGTATCACAGAGTCACAGAAACAGCCAGGTTGGAAAAGACCCCCCAGGACTGCCAAGTCCAACTGTTATCCCTACTCTGCAAAGTTCAGTTGAAACCATATCCTCAAGCAACCACATCCAAATGACCTTTAAACATATTCAGGGCTGGTGACTTGACCACCTCACTGGGCAGCACATTCCAGTGCCTGACCACTCTTGCCATGACAAAATGTTCCCTAATGTGCAGTCTAAATCTACCCAGTCACAGCTTGAGGCCATACCCTCTGTCACTGTTTACCTGTGAGAAGAGCCCAGCAGCAGCCTCTCCACAGCCTCCTTTCAGGTAGCTGTAAACAGCGATGAGATCTCCCCTCAAGCCTTCTCTCCCTCGAACTAACCATCCCCAGCTCCCTCAGTCACTCTTCATCAGATTTATTCTCCAGGCCTTTCACAGCTTCCTTGCCCTCCTCTGTGCTGGCTCCAGCACCGCCACATCCTTGTTGTAATGAGATGCCTAAGACTGAACGTAATACTCAAGGTGTGACCTCACCAGAGGCAAATCCAAAGGGACAAGCACCTCCCTGCTTCTGCTGGACACAGCATTTCTAATTCAAACCAGGATGCCATTGGATTTCTTGGACACCTGGGCACACTACTTGCTCATATTCAGTTGTTTGTCTGTTACAACCCCCAGGTCCCTTTCTACCAGCAGCTTTCCAGCCACATTGCCCCAGGCCTCTAGCTTTGCTTGGGGTTGTTGTGACCCAAGTGCAAGACCTAGCATTTGGCCTTGTTGAAGCTCATGCCATTGACATTGGCCCAAGGATCCAGTCTATCTGTATTGTTGAAGGTATATAGCAGTTGAACAGATGAAAAGTCTTTGAATAAAGATGTCATGTTCAAACTCTTGTCTGTCAAGATGAAAAAAGGTGGAAATTTCTTCAAGAGCTTCCTTTCTGAAAAATTACTGTATCAGAAAGAAATCAGGGTTCTTTCTTTCTGAAAGTGTACATTACCTGGTGACCTTCCAAACAAAAAGGACTGGTAACAAATTGGGAGAATCAAAAAGGTCAAGAGCATTTTTGGATAAACACAATGGGCTGCCATTCACCATGCCAGAAGGCTGTTCCATTTCCTTCTCTAGGAGGAGGAGGAAGGCCCAAGATGAGAATGATTTTCTGCTTTACTTGATTTGTACAGACTGGAAGCTGCCAAAGATGACTACCGAATACGCTGTGAAGAACTAGAAAAGGAAATTGCTGAATTGAGACAACAAACAGAAGAGCTCACTACATTGGCAGAGGAGGCTCAGTCTTTGAAGGATGAGATAGATGTACTCAGGTGAATTCTGTTCTGTTAACATTTTTAACCATTCATTTTTAATTCATTTGATTTGTGTACGTGATCTTCATTAGCTTTTACTTATGCGGGTTTTAATATTAAATGTAAACATTTTCTCAATGCCAGGGTTCCTTTGGATCCTTCAGTGAAGTAAGCAGATCAGCATTTAATTCTCCTTAAGTAAATGCATTATTTATTATGCAGCTAATCAATAACTACTAGTAAACTTAGCAATCTTACAGCATCCTGTAGTCATGACAAGTCATTCACGGGTCTGAACATTGTTTACTTTCATCTTGACTTGAGGATCTGTTCTTAGGGAGGTAGAATCTTTTCTTTGCCAGCTGCATTATTGCAACTTTTGATGGTGCTTTTGTTTCATCATACAATGCTAATATGAACAACTTTTGGTACAGCTCTATTTGCATTTTTGGTACCTGAAGTTGTCATGATTTGATGATGCTAGGGGTTAATAGGGTGGGGCAGCCTTTTTCCACTATGGAACATAATCCTACAGTTGTAACATACTGCTGCCATGCATTACTCAAAACAGTTTTCCAGTCTTGCATCACTCTTTCTAGCAAAGCTTATTTTAGTATTACCTTTTGAAATTTGCTAGCAGCTTTATGCAAAAGCTGCCTGTCTTTGCCTCCTCTGTTGTTATATATGGAATAAGCCCATCAGGTTGCACAGTTATGTGGACTATTTGCGTGGGCAGCCTGAGTTCAAAGAGAGGCTTTGCACTTCATTACAGACTAAGGAGATTTAGCTTGCCTCTGCATTCCACAAGTCTGACCATGAATTCAGTGGAGGATTCTCCAGATTTCGTAGGAAATTGAGTGTGTAAATCAGTTGGTTCTGAAATGAAACTGCGGACAGTAATAGTAGAGGAGAAATGGGTGGTTGGGGTCAAGGAAAATTGCTGTGTTGGTGGTGGATTTAAAAAAAATCTTAAATGTTATGAATGGGCCCCAAGGTGTTGCAGTGCTTATATGTCATCAAGTACAAACTGCCCAATATGATTTTGTTCCTGGTTGTCAGTAAAATAAAGGGAAAGGCAGAAAATTTTACTTTTCATCCATGTGAAATACAGAACCGAGGACTGATTCAGAGTTGGAAGGAAATGGGTGGGAGTGAAGGTGCTTTAGCTATTCTTTTAAATTTGGGAGCAGATAAGAAGGTTGTATTAGGAGAAGTGGTAGCATTTTACAGTTTTCAGCAGCTTTTTGGTTTGACTAACAGTTATGGAGAGAGGCAGACAATTTGAAAGTGAAAAAATAAGTATCAGGGGAGTTTATGATAGATTTCTTGTTCTTGCCAGGATATCTCAGGATGTCTTCTGCATTAATGCAAAATACTGAGAAAGCATCAAGGCTTGTTAGTTTTCAGAGTACAATATTGATACAAATCTGTCCTTGCAGGCATTCTTCTGATAAAGTAGCCAAGTTAGAAAGTCAGGTAGAGTCGTACAAAAAGAAATTGGAAGACCTGGGTGATTTGCGACGGCAAGTGAAGCTCTTAGAAGAGAAGAATACAATGTACATGCAGAATACTGTGAGTCTGGAAGAAGAGCTAAGGAAGGCCAATGCTGCACGCAGTCAGCTGGAAACATACAAGAGACAGGTGAGAACAGACATATATCATCAATTCAACACACCACTGTACTGTTCAACACTTTCTCTTTGGAAGGTTTCAAAAAGAAATTGTGACCCAACAGCTCTGTGTGTTTAGAAGACCTCCATGTTTTGTAGGCACTATCTGTGTCACCCTTTCTTGCAGTTCTAATCATTATTTCGTCAATATCTAGTATTTCTTACTTTCAAAACAATCAGCAGATGCTAAGATTTTTTTTTTTCTCAAATTATTCATGATTCACATTCAGTAATGGGGCTTGAATTAGAGCCTCCTCTTTCAGAAAAAAATACCCACTGGCAGCAATGAGGAATGCACCACAACTGAGGTAAGTAGTTTCTGTGATTAAATAAACTCTTTTTTTTTCAAAGGTTTGTCTGATGTATTTGAATTTGTCCAGTTATGAAGAGAGATGGGCATGTATCAATCCCCTTGTTAATATTCACCCAGCAGAGTACAAAATGTTTCACCAGCGCTTTCTGTGGAGTGAAAGGCATCTATTTCTCTTGCTAAACAAAATGCCATGTGATCCTGTTTCTACAAAGTTGGAAGATGTGCTTAATCTTCTCTTTGCTATTGCACTACACTGACCTAACATCATTTCTTGTTACAGGGCCAGAGAGAGTGTAGTTCATTAAAGTAATAGTGCCTGTTGTGTATTTCTTCCTGCTTATAAACTCAAATGGTCATGGCACAGTGAATCCTATATGTCATTTTAGGCAGAATTAAAGTGTGAAAACAGACTCTAACAGCATTGCAGGCACAGGAGCAAGGTGTGTCCCTATGACTTCACACCTGTTTGCATTCACCCGGCCATCTTACAAGCCAGAGAGGGTCATGGAGTCTCCTCTGGAGGCTTTCAAAACCTGCCTAGGCATGTTGCTATGCAAGCTGGTCTAGGCAAACCTTGCATCACAGAGAGGTTAGACTAAATGATCTCCAGAGGTCCCTTCTGACCCCTAACTTTCTGTGTTATCTTAGTTATTAAGACAACTAGTTTTTGCCTCGCTGGGCTAATTGTAAGTACTGTCCAAACAATTGAACCACAAAAAAAAAGAACTTGGACAAAAAGAGTGCTGAAAGAACAGAAAACAATGCCCTTTCACATATGAGTAGTTTCATGCTTACTGGCAACAAATATTTCACTCCACTGAAAAGCTGAGCATGCAGTATAGTTGTGTCACCTTGACATTTGCATCTGATCATTCTTACTTCATCAGCAGCAAGGATTGTGGAAGGAGCAGTCCTATCATTTGTGCTGCAAAAGCACACTTCATCGTTCCTTGTGTTCTGAGAGTAGCATTTCATGTGTGACGAGCTTTTGAATTGTATAAAACTGTTCTGCTAGCTAAAACTGGAAGAAACCTCACGTGTCTTATGAGAGTTTCTACACCTAACCACAGTGTCTGAAGATGAACACACAATGTGTTTGTTTGCCTTCAGTGGGCAAAAGGTTGGGTGCCTTTTAAGACCTGTCTGTAGATCATGAGCTGTCACAAAATCAATTTCTGGGAATCCAAAGCTATGCTATATGAACGAAGATGGGCGTAAGGATCCTAATGTTTGTCACTACTGAGCACTAGTGTGCCCCTCTAGTGGGATGTGTCTTGTCTGGTGTGTGAAGGATCCAATCCCATTTGTGATGATGCAAGGTAGCAGTTCTGTGCTGTGCAGGTGAAAGTGCTTGGTTCAAACTTACAATAACCTGCAAGGAAATTGCATCTTCACCCCACACAGCAGTTTCAGTGAAATGAGGTTACTGGTGGTGTCTTGTGCTAGGAAATGTAGCAACATTTATATATTCAAGAGTTTTTGTTCACTGTTCTAAAATCATGCACAAACATTTTCCAAGAAACTTTCTGTTGCAGCCTGAAGAATTGAAATGTGAAGATCCCAGGATTATTTTTGTAATTTTAATTCAGCCCCTTTGTGCATGTGCATTCTCAGATAGATATTTTTTAATTGTCTTGCTTTTCTTTGCTGCAAGATTCCTGCTTTGCACATTCCACATGTCAGATGACGCTCAGTAAATGTGATGGCATTTTGGTTTTTGGTTTTATTTTTGTTCTAATATTCTGCATTACCATGTTGTAATATCTTTTTATACACTCCCAAGTCCTCATTCAAAACAAACCATTACTTTCGCATGAGTGATTCCAAATATTAATGCATTTGTTTTCATTTGAGGTGAAAATATACCTATTTTGCAAGTGGGGGCACAATCACAAATCAAGGCCTGCTTTGTTTTTGTTTTGTTTTGTTTTCTTTTTTTTTTTTTTAAATACCTGCAGTTATTCTGATAGCCTCAATTATCAATGTCACATGTGTGAAATCAAATATGTTCATATGTATTTTATTTTTAATCTTAAAATTTCAGAAATGGCAGGCTTAAGGAGTTTTTACAGCCTTTAATTTAAGAACAGCAGCAAAGTCCCTTCTCTCGAAGGCTTAAGACCATGCAGATTTTTAGGCCTGAGAGTTCTTTTGCTATAGCTATAGACACTGAAGATATTAAGTAATTAGAAGCAGTAGGCAACCTTAATCTAGGCATGGCTACTGCTTTGCATCAGAGTTTAAGTTAATCACTTGCTCTCTAACCTAAAAGCCATGATAAAGCTTTCTTACGGATTACTTCAGAAGTTGTATGTCTTTAGCTGAGTTCAGCTGTTGTGTTTTCAGGTTAGACTTATTCAGTTTACTTACTTCCGTGCTTTCTTCATGAGCTTTAGTGATGTTCTAGGAAAGAGACTTTGCTAGTAAAGGTCAAGAGTTTTGAAAAGCCAGGACTTCACCAATCATTTCTTCTCAGCTTTTACGTTTCTACTCATTGAACATTAAAAGTTCTTTATTGATATGTAGTTGAAAATCATACATGTGACTTTGTTAGCGATGTTTCCTTGTGAAGGAAATTACTTATGAGCTTGTGGTTCAATCTTTGTATTAGCACATTAGAAATGATTAGGAAAATCTCAGGTTAGAAATGTTACCTGACTGCATAAACTTTTGTTGTGGTATTCTGAGTCATGCTTGTGAAACAGAGTTAACAAAAGGTGTAGATAATATGCCTTGAGAAGGTTTTTTTTCATTTGTTTTTCCTAGGCCTCTCAGAATGCAGGAGGATTTTTCTGCTTTTCCTAAAGCTCTTAGATCCATAGAACTATATAGTTGTGGTTTTGGTTTTTTTTTTGTAAATCATGGTTGGTCTTAAATTCTTGTTTTTAGAAAAATATTTAACAGTTTTTTTGTTTCTTTTCCTTGTACTAAGACCTAATATTGGAATACTGTTGCTTTTGCTGAAACACAGAATAACTGATGAAAGCAGGTTTTAGTTTGTCTTATAGGTAACTATTTCACTTGTTTACAACATGGCTTGTGGTGCATGGTAATTGGCTACTTTGTCTTGTGTATTTTGGTTTAATATTAATATTTGTAGACAAATTATTGATTCTTGTCCTCACAGGCAGTTGAACTACAAAACAGGTTATCTGAAGAATCCAAGAAAGCTGATAAATTAGATTATGAATGCAAACGACTGAAAGAAAAAGTAGACAGCCTCCAAAAAGAAAAAGATGTAAGTGCCAAGGTGTTATTTTTTTGGTAGTAGCGATAGCAACTTTGTGTCCTTGATAACACAGAGATATTGTAAATCACAGTTAGCCATTTATAGCAAGCTTTTTAAATTAGGAAGCCTATTTTCACCTAAGATTTTTCTCATACTTGAATATAAGATTCTTTGGGATCATGGATAAACATCCATAGTAATTATAATGTGTTCTGAAAAACCTTTTAAAATAGGATTTCTGCAGTGTCATCTTAGAGCTATAGTCCTGTTGCATTTTTCTTCCAAAACCATTCTTTGAGGTACGGTCAGCATGCTTCTTTCTGTGGAGTCAGGACTACTGTAGCAGAAGGCTTTGAAGTCACGTAGAGGGATGTGTTCATTGAGATAAGTCTCACCTTTTATTACAGCTTCTTGTTGATCTATCTTGTACTGCCAACATGGAATAGACAGGATGGATACCAGTCTGTTCTTTCTCCGTTATGTCCTGCTAGTGATTCTGTGGTTAATTGCTCTGTCCTCTCCTGTCAAGACTTGGTCCTTCAGACTTCTTTTGCACACTCCTGTTTCTCACCAGGTTATTTTGGCTTGTTTCTTAGGAATGTATATGCAGGTGCCTCGAAATATATCAAAGCAAGGACAGCACTTTTGAGCTAGCATTTTCTTAGCCTTCTTTTAAGTATAAGTCCATCTATCCATCAGCCAAAATATCTATAGGCTTTTCCCTCAATAGTCATGTTCCTGACCAGATGTTTCCAACATTTCCAGTCCCTGCACTGGAACGGTGCTTGAACTGAAAATTTTCAGTTATTTCCCATTTACAGGTCATTGATTTCCATATTTTATTACATTTCCAAACTATTGTGCACGCTTATCCTTGACATCACCTCCATCTGCCTTACCATTCAGGTTCAGATGCCCATAGTAACTGTATTTGTGCTGCGCTTTGGCTTTTGTTCCTGCTTTTTATTCAAAGCTTGGTTTGGTGGTTTTGTTTTTTGGTTTTTTTTGAAGTTCTATTATGTTTGACAGTGGTAAGGTTGTGTCTGTGGCTTGCCCATTCCTTGGCAGACCATTTTATCTTGCACAAAGGATCTGAATTGCAGGCCATTGTCACACAGTTTCCTGGTTCACCCCTTGGCAAACAGCATTTGTGGGGGACAGATATTTTCCAATGCAGTCTTTCGAATGGTTATGTACCTATTGGAAGCAGATTACAGCTGAAGTATCCCATCCTTGAATTAGTGGTTCACTAACTTACCTATTCTTTCTGTTCCTTGTTGTCACATATATGTCAGTAAAGTTGTTCACCATAGATCACAAGCTACATAGTGGTATCTTGTCAGTTCTATTTTGGAAACTGTTAATGAAATTGATTTTTGTCTTTATGTTCTGGCAAAGCGTGGTAGTGTTTTTTGATATATTGGGCTATGTAGCTGGGGATTTTATCTCTGTGGTGTGTTTTATGACTGGTGCTTAGATAATCTGATGAGTTCACTTTGCAGTGTACAAGTGAAGAAGTGATGCACTAGATTATTTTTCTCCATTAATTAAAATAATCTGGCTTTTGATTAATCAACCTGTTGCTTTCAGACCAGTGGTAGCAGACTGCAGAATCTTTGTTTTCAGCAGCTGAGTTTGAGTCTCCTCTGTTTAGCACCCTTTTTTCTGTAGTATTTATGTTAAAAATAATTTGTTTTCACTTGTAGTTGTTTTTGGAACTCCTTTCAGTGCAAACAGAACATGCACTTCATTGAGATTTTTCTGACAATCTCATTCTGACTCTTGCACCGTATTTCACCTTGCAGGATTCAGAAATGTAGCTGAAGCCTCTTGTCATACCTCACCAAAATGTTCTTTGCCAAAGTGATTCCAAGTCTTAGATCTATTTGGGCTGAAATATAAAATATATGTGAATCAAACTGTTAGCAAGGTGAAATGCAAGGAGCTGTCAGCTGACACAACTCCACACCTAGAAAGAGCTAAGGTCTGTGCTGGACCTTTTAGCAATACTGGACATGTCTGATTTTGGAGTAAACCTACAACTTGTGTCTTTACAGAGTTGCCATTTTCTCCTTTTTTTTTTTTCTTTTTTTGAATCTTGGCAACTTTGTGGACAAAAAAAATAATGCTAAGTGGAGGTTCTGAATTTTTTTTTTACCAAAATGTGACTTGTCACAAATTGGGAGAGTATTTGCCTGATGCTACTGAAGAGGCCATCATCTAGTTCAGACTGTCACAGCCCTGTTCTTCAGTTGCCTTTGAACTGAACCTCAAGCAACAAGATTTCTTTTCCGTAACTGGAATGCTGGTGAATGGCAAAGCCAGTTGACATGCAGGAGGAAGGAAATACAGAAATGCTCTCTCATTTTCACTGTTGAGAGACAAAGAGAATGAAGTGAATGCAGTTTGTTATGTTGACTGTGCACTCATCTGCTTTTTACTTCTCCGTTAGCTGAATCTTGGTTTCTTGCTTTCTTAATTTCCTTCCCTTTCGCTTGGCAGTGACCTCAGTGAGGAGGGAAAAGGAAGATGCCTCAGTGACCCTAGTGGGTGCTGTTTACTATCTTGTACCAGAACTTTGTGTCAATTAGATCTTATACCCTGATATTTGTACCTTAATTTGTGTAATACAGAGCAACAGTTCTTCTGAAAAAACACACAGTTCATGTGGAGTATATAATATTTATGTTTATTCTGTTACAAAACAGAATGAGATGCCTTAATTTGAGATAATCTCTAGAGCTGGGTTAAATTATTTGTGGAGTGTTGAAAGCTGTACCTTTTGGCATAGGATTTGTAGTGGTGCCAAGTCTGATGCTCATTCTCTTTCCAATTATCCAGAGATTAAGGACAGAAAGGGACTCTTTGAAAGAAACTATTGAAGAGCTTAGATGTGTACAAGCTCAGGAGGGTCAGCTCACCACCACAGGTAATGGACAAATATGAAAATGATGTGCATATTTTCTAAGGTCTGCAGGATTTCTCTGGAGGGTATTGAATGGTCACAGAACATATTTAAGCTTCTTCAAGATCAGCAGTCAAAAGCTGCTTCAGCTACGCATAACTTTGTAAATATAAACTATAAAAATTCAGACAGCATTAAAATAATAAATTTTAGTCTCCTCTCCAGTCTGGTATTTTTACAATGTGTTTCTGACTTATGTGTAGCTACATAATAACTTTCTTAAGACAGACACTGAATTTTGTTGTGTGTGTGTACGATGTTATGTGTGTTGCAGTTTTATATCTGCCTGTAGTGTTGCAGTTTTGTAGTTCATGGACAAGCTAACGAGCAGAAAATATACCACAAAGTTATTTGTGTCCACTCTGACAAAAGTAGAAATTACTCTCCAAGTAAAATTGTGGTTGTCTGTCTGCCTGTCTTGCTGTGGCCCACCTTTTCTGCCATTTTTCATTGTCTAGCATTATTCTAAAACTGTAAAGTTCTAACAGAGTATTTACAATTTGAAAGAATGTTGCTCCTCTACCTGCTAATTTTTTTAACTTTTCTTAATCCAGGATTGATGCCTCTGGGAAGACAAGAGCCTTCAGACAGCTTAGCAGCAGAAATTGTTACTCCCGAAATAAAGTAAGATAATGCGTGCTTTGTTTTAGCAACCATTGCAACGTAACTACAGAAAATTACTTAGTTTCCAGTGTTAGAAAGTTTCTAAAATTTCACAGGGGAAGTGATCCTCCCCCTCTACTCTGCGCTGGTGGGACCTCACCTGGAGTACTGTGTCCAGTTCTGGAGCCTCTATTACAAGTGGAATATGGATGTGCTGGAACATGTCCAGAGAAGGGCCATGAAGATGGTCAGAGGGCTGGAGCTGCTCTGCTATGAGGAGAGACTGAGGGAATTGGGGCTGTTCAGTCTGGAGAGAAGAAGGCTCCAAGGTGGCTGAGAAGGCCAGTGGCATCCTGGCCTGTATCAGGAACAGTATGGCCAGCAGGACCAGGAAAGTCACCCTCTGCCTGTACTCGGCACTGCTCAGGCTACACCTTGAGTCGTGTGTCCAGTTCTGGAGCCCTCAGTTTAAGAAAGATATTGAGGTGCTTGAGCATATCTGGAGAAGGGCACCGAGGCTGGTGAGGGGCCTGGAACACAGCCCTGTGAGGAGAGGCTGAGGGAGCTGGTAGTGTTCAGCCTAGAGAAGAGGAGGCTCAGGGCAGACCTTATTACTCTCTACAACTGTCTGAAAGGGGGCTGTAGCCAGGCAGGGGTTGGTCTCTTCTGCCAGACAACCAGCGACAGAAAAAGAGAACACAGCCTCAAGCTGTCAGGTCCCATGGACTTGTGCACCTTCAGGTTCTTCAGATGGTCGCTTAACATGATCTTTGCTAATAGTGGCTGGATCTTTCTTTTTCCGCTCCTTACCTTTGTTTTCTGGAGCTTGGGCAGTGTGCGTAGAGCCCTTGCCAGTGAAGAATGAAGCAAGTAGACATTGAGCACCTCAGCCTTCTCCATATCCCGTGTGACCAGATCTGTTTTTGCCTTCTGAAGAGGTCCCATATCTTTCCTAGGCTTATTTTTGTCCCTGATGTACCAGAAGAAATTCTTCTTGTTCCCCTCTATGTCCCTAACCAAATTCAATTCTATCTTCATTTTTTATTTCCTAACCTGATCCCTGGCTCCTTGGACAGCTTCCTTGTAGTCCTATGTGTCTTGTTCTTGCTTTCATTCCTTATAGACCCTCCTTCTTTTGCCCAAGTAAGTCCAGGAGCACCTTGTTCATCCATGCCAGCCTCTTGGTACTCTTGCCTGGCATGGGTCTTGGACTGCACTGCTCCTGGGCTTGGAGGAGATGGTCCTTGAATACTGACCAGCTTTCTTGGACTCCTCTTCCTCATCTTCCCCTTTTAACCCAGCAAAGAGCAAACCTGTCTAAGCCATGAGCTTCTCCAGCAGAATGCTGTGGAGGACAGTGTTAATGGCTTTGCTGAAGTCCAGGTATACAACGTCCATAGCCTTTCCCTCATCCTCTGGGTGGATCACTTGGTCACAGAAGGAGATCAGGTTGGGCAAACAGAAGCTGCCTTTCATGACCTCATGGTGGCTGGGCCTGCTCCCCAGATTGCCCTTTACTGTATGAGCATATCTAAGATTAACTGCTCGATAATCTTTGCCAGTACTGAGATGATACTGATGGGTCTGTAGTTTCCCACGTCCTCCTGCTGACGTTTCTTCATAGACAGTGTCACACTGACAAGCCTCCTGTTTTCTAGGAGCTTGCCTCTTAATAGAGTGCTGATTAATGATGGAGAGTAGCTTGGCAAGCTCCTCAGCTACCTCCCTCACTGCTCTGGAATGGATCTTATATGGTCCCATAAAACTGTGAATGTCCAGGTGGCATAGCAGATTTTGAACTTCAGTAATGTTTTTTTTTGTTTCACCAGAAGGGTCGCCAAGTACTTAAATAGGCTGCCCAGGCAAGTGGTTGAGTCACCATCCTTGGAGATATTTAAAAGATGTGTAGACATGGTGCTTGGGGACATGGTGTAATGGTGGAGGGGATAGTGTTGGGTTAGTGATCTTCATGATCTTAGGGATGTTTTCCAACCTAAGTGATTCTTGATTGCATGAAGACAGACCAGCAAGGCAGTAGTGCATTGTCCAAGTTCTTGCAGTAGTTCAGTGTCAGCTGAGTTTGCAACATTCCTTAATGTATGGCACCAAACTTGATGTTCTCCACATGCTACCTATGAATCTCTCCAAGTGTAGTCTGAGATCCAATAGAGGCACTCAGGCAACTTTCTCATCTTAAATTTTCTGTGATTGCAGGCTTTTTAAGCTTATATTTGAGAGTTTGAAGACATGATCTTTTCAGTGGTTTCCTTTAAATAAGTAAAGATGATCTTTCTCTCATATTTACACCTCCTGTCATATTTTTTTTCCCCTTTGTAGAAATCTGCATAATTTTTTCTGCACAATTGTATTTTATGTGTTTAGGGAGAAACTCATTCGCCTTCAGCATGAGAACAAGATGTTAAAGTTGAACCAAGAAGGTTCTGACAATGAGAAGATTGCCTTGTTGCAGAGCCTTCTTGATGATGCAAACTTACGAAAGAATGAACTGGAGACAGAAAACAGGTAAGAGCTTCTGTCCTTTGTTCCATAGAATTTGTTTGGTTGGAAAAGACCTCGAACCATCCACCTAAGCCCACCATGGCCATTAAAACCACATCCCAAAGTGCCATCTCCACACATCGCTTGAGCGCCTGCAGGGGTGGTGACTCCACCACCTCCCTGAGAAGCCTCCCCACAGTGGTCTGTCTAATTGTGCAGAACCTTTGTGAATTGAATTAAGCTTTTATTCCAACAGCCATGGGTTTCTGTTGATTTTTTTTTTTTTTTATATATGACTCCATGTGCCTTTTATGTGGTAAAATGCCTGCAAAGTTTTTGTGGGCTTTAAAGTTGTCACCGTGGTAAAGATTTCTTTTGTCTTATTTGATGTGATTAGGGGGAAAAAAACAACCAAACAAAAGAAAACAAAAAATCCACCCAAACTTAGAATTTCTTTGCAACTGTGGTAATGGTTTCATAAAGCCCTCTCAGAACTATCACACAGCAGGAAATTCTTCAAACAGGCAGAGCACTGCAGCGCAGGTTAATACCTTGAGAATGGCTCTGTCCCATTACCCTGCCACTAAGGAACTATTTGGCCTCAAGAGCAGTGCAGTGATGATGCCCTTATCTCCTAGCAACCAGCCCTTCTTCACTGGGACCTCTAAAGCCAAGCTCTGTGAGCTGCTGCTTCAGAGGCTTTTTGTGCAGGTGTGATAGAATTAGCTTTGAACCCTTTTCTGACAATGCCATGTACTTTTAAGTGTCCAGTACTGGCCTCCTCAGTACAAAAAATATGTGAATTTACTAGAGCAAATCCAATGAAAAGCTGCAAGTGTGTGGTTGCAGGACTGCAGCATCCTTCATACAATGAGAGTCTGAGGGGTAGAGACTATGTAGCCTGGAAAACTAAAGGCTCAGAGTGGATCTTAGCAATGTTGATAAATATCTGATGGAAAGGATCTAAAGTAGGTGATGGAAGACTCTCCCTTAGTTGTGGAGAACTATGAGTTAGTGATCACTTAGATAAGCTGGACACCCACAAATCCATGGGCCCAGATGGAATGTCCCCATGAGTGCTGAAAAAGTTGGCTAAGGTTATTGCTGAGTCACTCTCCATCATTTTTGAAAGGTCATAAAGACCAGGGTAGGCGCCCAAAGACTGGAGGAAAGTCAATATGAAATTCCACTATGCAAAAAGGACAAGAAAGGAAGGAGCACCTAGGAAACTAAAGACCAGTCAGCCTCACTTCTGTACCTGGAAAAGTCACAGAAGCCTCATTCTGAAGGTCATCTCTAAGCATGTAAAGGAAAAGATTATCAGGAATAGTCAACATGGGTCGTGCTTAACTGATCTGGTAGCCTTCTGTGATGGCAGGAGCAGCTAAGCAGATGCTGGGACAGCAGTGGATACTGTCTGTTGGCTCTGGCAATCTTTTGACACTACGTGCCTCATAGGAAAGGTTGGGAAGTGTGGGTTACATGAGTAGACATTGAGGTGTATTGAGAACCCATAGAGGGTTGTGATCAGCAGTGCACGGTCTAGTTGGAGGCCTGTGGCTATTGGTGTTTCCCAGGGGTCAGTACTGATTCCAGTCTTGTACAGCATCATCAACCTGGGTGAAAGAACAGAGTGTACTCAGGAAGTTTGCTGATGATACAAAACTGGGAGATGTGGCTGACACACAGTAAGGCCTAGAGGGTTGGGCAGAGAGGAGTAACCTCACACACCAGTACAGATTAGGCATTGAGTGCTGAAAAGCAGATCTGCAGAGAAGGACCATGGAGTCCTGGCGGACAACAAGTTCACTGTGATCCAGCAATGTTGTCACATTGGGACAAGGTTTAAGGTCCTTCTCCTTCTCTAGAGACTTTCTAAATGCACCTGGACATGTTCCTATGCAACCTGATCTAGGAATACCAAATTAGAATGGGGATTGAACTAGATGATCCCTAGAGGTCACTTCCAACCCCTACCATTCTGTGGTTCTCAATCAGACCTCCATCCCTAAAGGTGTCCAGACCCAAACAGGATGCAGGTCCCAGCAATCTGCTGTAAGTGCACTTGCTTTAAAGGAGATTAGTTTTTTTAGACAACCTGTAAGTTTATGGGATTCTGTGGCTTTGTAAAAGCTGTAAGCAAGTAGCTCTCACACAGTAAACCTGATTCTTAGAAACTCTCAGGTATATAGAAATAATTTCTTAACACATGCATTTATGTCATCTTGAAAGAGTATCATAACATTCTGGATGACACCAGGACCAGTGATATTTAACATCTTTGTCAGTGATACAGACAGAGGAATCGAGTGCAACCTCAGCAAGTCTGCAGATGACACCAAGCCTTGTGGAGGGCTGGGGAGGGACTATTGACAAGGTCTTGTAATGACAGGATGAGGAATAATGGGTTTAAATTGCCAAAGGGGAGATTGAATCTAGATATTAGGAAAGGGTTCTTTGCAGTGAGGGTGTTGAGACACTGGCACAGGTTGCCCAGGGAGGTTGTGGCTGCTCCCTGTCTGGAGGTGTTCAAGGCCAGATTGGATGAGGCCTTGAACAACCTGTTCTAGTGGGAGGTGTCCCTGCCTATGGCAGGGGGTTGGAACTGGATGATCCTTGAGGTCCTTTCCAACCTAAACCATTCTATGATTCTGTGACTACAGGCTTCCATCTTTGAAACTGCTATGTGTTTTAGCTGCTGTTGTAAATGTTCTGTGTATAAAAGACATTGCATTGCTTGTGTTTCCGATGGCTGAAAACACTCGTGTATAGGGTTAACACTCCAGGGGGAGTAACCTTGAACCTGACCCTAGGTGGTCTGGACCCCTCCCCAGGGGTGGGTCTGAACACCACCAGGTGATGGTAGCCCACTCCCCCTTCCTGTCTAAAGATCCATAAAAGCAGGGGGACTTCCTTTTTCTGTCTCTCTGCTCCCTGCCTCCCTGCTTACCAGCATCACCATCCTGCTCCTAGTTCTCTTTTGTTTCACCACGTGGCCATCACCCACGAGGCATCACCATCAAACTGGGATTGTATTTACACATTTGGTATTTGTTTTCCCTTCCCTGTACCTTTGTAACTTCCCTACCTCAGATACCTTTTTTAAGTTATTGTTAAACTTTTCTTTTTAACTTCCAAATCGAGTGAGGTTCTTTTATTTGGGTGTGCTTACCTTTTTCCTCTACATCTACTCCCTTTCTTTTGGGTAAGAAGGGGGAAGAGGGAAGGGCACTCTGTAAAATTGTTATAGGTTCTATCAAATATATTTGAATCACTGGAAATTAAAATTAGAACCAAGACAACTCAACACAAAAAGAATCTGAAAAGTTTCCTCTTGCGGTTGTTTGGACTTTTTTTTCTGTAAACCAAACTATTGTCTCTTTTCCTAGATTGGTAAATCAGAGACTTCTAGAAGTGCAGTCCCAGGTTGAAGAACTACAAAAATCTTTGCAGGATCAAGGTTCAAAAGCTGAAGATGTAAGTAGAAATGTACATCAGACTTGTATTCAATTAGTTACCATTTTTGGTACTTGAAACTTATTGCCAAAAATACATGAGAATTATGCAGATTGAGGTTTCTGGTAGTTTTTCATGTTTACTCATTATGATCTTATCACTACATTATGCTGTAAATAGGATGTAAGATACTTGCCTAGGAAAGACAACCATCCTATGTAGGAAAAAGTGTCAGAAATTATTTGATTAATTGTGTTTGTTCCAATAGTAAACTTGGCATGAAGTTTATTTATTTAGAATGGAGACTTTTGCAGGGAGGTAAGGAAATAATAATTCTTTGTGGCTTAATAGAGTAATTTTACTTAATTTGTTTACTCTTTTTAGTTTAGTTTTCTTAAAGAGAGCAAGGTATTTCCTGACAGTGGAATCTCTGTAAGCATGGGCATAAGTGTATCTTGTAGTGTGAGAAGCCAGGCAAGTTGGGTGGGTGGAGGGGAATCAAATAATTAGTCCCTCAGAATAGTGCAGCATTTTCTGTTTCTGGGTACAGAGTAAGAGTGTAAGAACACACATAGTGACAGTTAGTGTGGAAAGCAACTTTCAGTCTTCCACTCAAAAATTGTGTTTGCTGTCTCTTATGTTTGAGTCAAGAAGCTCTAGAACTTACTTGAAAGCAGTGATTTGCTGGACTGTTATGCACAGTGTATGCTCACAATCCTAGTGTATTGTGTTGCAAATTGGCAACAAATTGTCATGTGTTGCTTTCTGTTCCTGTGGTTTTAACTAATTTATATAAAGCAGTGAACTTACTAGCTATGCATTTTTATTTAAGCTTAGAAACACAGAGTCACTCAGACTGGAAAAGACTGATATCATCAGGTCTAACCATTAACCTTATTCTACCAAGTTCACCACTACGCCATACCACTAAACAGCCTTTAAACACATCCAGGGATGGCGACTCAGCCACAACTCTGGGCAGCCTGTTGCAATACTTGACTGCTCTTTCTGTGATTTTTTTTTTTTTTTTTTTTTTTTTCATATTGTGTAGCCTAAACCTTTGCTGGTGCAGCCTGAGGCTGTTCACTCTTGTTCTGTCACTGACTGTTTGAAGAAACCAGCATCTGGCTACCTGTGTTATCCTTTCAGGTAGTCGTAGAGTTTTAAGAGCTGTAGGGTTTAATTTAGTTTACAAGTTTTAATTTTCTTAGGAAACTAGATGAAAACAAAACACCTAGTCAAGTTTGAATCAGGTTATTTTCCTAAGTTAGAATGCTTTTTACAATGCACTTTAAAATATGTCCATGCTATTAAGTGATTTTGAGATCATTCTCTTTTGTCTTGGTTACTAGCCAAAACCAGGTTTTCAGGCTGAATAAGAATATGAAAAAGTTATTAGCAGTTAGTGAGTGTTGTAAATGAGCCCTATCTAATTGAATTCAGATACAATTTTAACTCTGTCCCTTTTTGAGGTTCTAGTTGAGACAGTAATTTGGAAACTGTCTGCTGGACAGGTTACTGCCTGCAGAGGTGTCATTGACACTAACCTGTCTGCTGGACAGGTTACTGCCTGTAGAGGTATCACCTGAGATGACTCTTAACAATAAAACATCACCCTCACAACACCGCAGTACAGCCTGCTCTGTGTACCAGGCAACCCTTACCAAAGCAGAGCTGGCAAAGTTGCTGCATTCTTGGCTCCTGTGCAGGTCTGGCCATGCCAGTGGTGATTTGAAGGCACTAATCCCATGGCCTGATTTGTTGAGTTTGTGTAGGATTTCATTTACTCTTAAGCAAAAAAAGTGCAAAGGTAGAACTACTGTGGCTGCAAGAACCTTTGGACACCTCATACAGTCTCCCACACAAAGCAAAACAAATCTTGGGGTTAAATACAACTGCTTAAAGACATGCAAATTGTGCTAGGACCACTTCAGTTGTCATTAAGATAGCCTTATAAACAGAGAGAATCTTCAGTAGCATGAGAAAAGAGGAGATAGGGAGGCATGGCATACCATATATTGAAGCATAATTTTCAGCCTGTTTTCTCTGTTTTTCACTGCTTTTCTGAAACTATACAATGAAATCTTTGCTTTTGTATACTCTTAAGTATGCTCATCCCAGAAAAATGAAGATCCTATTGGTATTTATTCCAAAAATGTATGATGAGGGTTAGAAGTTTTTTTTTTTTCTGTTTTGTTTGTTTTCAGTGTCAAAGTAGTGAAACATAGTAAAAGTTACCATCACCCAGGGAAATATACAGGCTGCTTTCTAGGGCCCACATGGGAGAGCATTTTGATTTTTGTATTGAAGTGCAAGTGGAGGGCAGATGTCAATGCCCATTACAGGTCATTGATAACTTTGTAACGGGCATTGACATTTCCTTTTGGGCTGCATGATTAGTCCTTCTGAGCCTGTTGCCTTTCAAGCCCGGGAAAGGCCTCCTTACCCTAGGTTTCCATACTACAGGAGCAATTCAGACGTGCTTGGTGTAGTCACAACTGCAGGTTTGAGTTTTTATCCTGCAGAGTACAGTGATTCTGTGTAGAGGCTGCTCAGTAGATACCCTGGAGATCTTTGACATCATCCTTAGTATGCTTTATTATCATTCATTTATCATTCTTGTTCTCCCTTTCTCTGCCCTATTCCATTCCTGCATAAACAACCTGCCTTTATTTCTGCCCCACTGGACCTAGTCTTGCTATATCCATACCACATTTGGTGTTTCTCATACTGTTACATATGTAATCATGGTATTGTTTCTGTTGGAAAAATCCCTCTAAGGTCATTGAGCTCAACCACTATTCTAACTCTGCTAAGTCTGGTGCTAAATCATGTCCTTCAACACTACATCCCTGCATCTTTTAAACACCTCTAGAGATGGTCATTCAAACACCACCCTGTGAATCTCATTAGACTGTTTTATAACTGTTTGGGTGAAGAAGATTCTTCTAATACCAAATCTAAACTTTCCCTGGAAAATTTCCTCTCACACTATTATCCACCTTGCACCAACCTCCTTTCAGGTAATTGCAGAAAGCAATGAGGGCTCATTTAGGACTCCTTTTCTCCATACTATACAATCCCAGGTTCCTCAGCCACTCTTCATAATACTTGTTCTCTGCACTATTCACCAGCTTCATTGCTTTTCTCTGAACTGTTCACCAGGACCTCAATGAATCCCCTCCAGATAATTGATAAAGATATAAAAAAATAAGATACATAATAAGATAGATATAACAGATTAAATGTTACGGGGAGCACCACTTGCCGCCACTTGTCAGCTGCATTTAACTCCATTCACCACCACTCTGTGGGCTCAGCCATCCAGTCAGTTTTTAATCCTGCAAAATGCACACCTATCCAAGCCATGAGCAGACAGGTTTTTTTATGTGTCAGAGGCTTTAGTAAAGTCCAGATAAGCAACATCCATAACCTTTCCTCATCCACTAAGTGGGTTGCCTCACTAAGTGGGTCATAGAAGGAAATTGGCAGGACTTGCCCTTCATAAACCCGTGCTGTCTGGGCCTGGTCACCTGATTGCCTTGTGTGTGCTGCATAATGTCACACAAACTTATCTGCTTGATGACCTTCCCTGGCACCAAGGTCAGACTGACAGGTTTCTAGTTACCCAGATTCTCCTGGTTCTTGTTGTAGATGGGTGTCACATTTGCTAACCTCCAATGAACAGGGACCTCCCTGGTTATCTAGGGCTGCTGGTGAGTGATGGCAAGTGGCTTGGTGAGCACTTCCACCTCTCTCAGTACCCTTGGGAGTATGTTATCCAGCTCCACAGACTTGCGTATGTCTGAAGTGGTGCAACAGGTTGCTAGCCATCTCCTCATGGATTATCAGGGCTTCATTTTGCTCCCCATCACTGTCTTCTAGCTCAGAGGGTTGGATATCAGGCAAAACTTGATCCCACTACTGAAGACTGAGGCAAAGAAGGTATTAATTACATTAGCCATTTCCTCATCTGTAACTACTACCCTCTCTCTTGCATAGAACAACAGACGAAGATTCTCCTTTTGTTGCTAATATATTTATAGAAATATTTCTTGTTGGCTTTAGCAGCTGGAGCCAGATGGACTTTGGCCCTTCAAATTTTTTCTCTCCACAGCCTCACAACAGCTTTGTAGTCCTCCTGAGTGGCCTGGGCCTTCCTCCAAAGCCCATAAACTGTCCTTTTGTCTCTGAGTCATTGCAGCAAAGCCTCTCTGTTCAGCCAGGCTGATATTCTTCCCTGCTGACTTTTCTTTTGGGACACGGGGGACAGCTTGTTCCTGTGCCTTTTAAGACTTCTCTCTTGAACAGTGTCCAGCCTTCCTGCGCTCCCTGGCCCTTCAGGTCTGCCTCCAAAGAGACTCTGTTGACCAGTCTCCATAACAGACCAAAGTCTGTCCCTGGAATTCCAAGGTGGCCCTTCTGCTGACCTCCTCTATTCCTCTTCTAACAGCTGAGAACACTATTATTTCATGATTGCTGTGTCTAGGATGGCCCCAAATCATTACACCACCCACATGCCCTTCTCTTTTTGCAAATGGCAGGTCCAGCAAGGTGCCTTCCTGTAACAGATTAACCTGCCTATTTTCTGCTAGCACAGAAGTGAGGGGAAGGAACACTTAAAAGAAGCCAACAAAACCCTTTGGGTTGAGATAAAAAGTTTTTATTGAGCAAATGAGATAAGCCTTCTATGTTGCAATCTGGACTTCAATCCCCATTATACTTTGCTCCAGCCAGCACTTTCAGTTTGAAGCTGCCATGAAGCAGGATGGTTTTGAGTCACAGCAGCAGTTTTTTTTCAGTTCAGCCCATGACACTTCCCTGCTGCTGTTTCAGGAAGTTATCCTCCATGCTCAAAGAACCTCCAGGACTGCTCCCTGTCTGCTGTGTTATTTTCCGGCAGACATCACGGAAGTTGAAATCCTCCACAAGACCAAGCAATTATGAGACTTCTCCCAGATGCCTCTAGAATATTTTATTGATCTCTTCATCCTGGTTGGCTGCTCTATCACAGACTCCCATCAGGCTTGCTGCCTTGTTGGCCTAAACCTTAATTCTTACCGGTAAATATGCAGTGTCCTGCAAATCCACTCACGATTAAAAAAAATCCAACATCCTGATGGAAACACCAGGCTCAGAGTCAGTCATTGATCTGCTGGTTCTTCTTGTTTATTCCCTCATCACTTACTGCAGCTGAAGGGATAGAAGAGCACACTGCTTGTGCACCTGAGCCCTTAACCATTCATCCCAAAGCCCTAAAGTCATTGCCCTTGGACTTGTTGCTACTTCCATTGCTGCTTACCTGAAAGATTAATAGTGGACAGTAGCCTTAGGGATACACTAGGGAAGGAATCTTTCTCCTTACATCACTAACTCAGGCCCCAGGAAGGCAGTAGACTTCCCTAAGTGGATCTGGTCTGCATATCAAGCCTTTCACTCTCTTCAGCAGTGAGTCATCTGTGACAGTGACTCATATGTTATGCTTTTCTGAAGAGTTTTGATGCAGGGTATAGACCGACTAAACCCTGGCAACACCAAGGTTCTGTCATCTTTGTCATCATCATTTCCTCTTGCAGAGCATCGAATCTGTTTTTCAAGGGCAGCTGGGACAGTGAGGTAGTTATTGGGGGGGGCATGTCCGCAGTGCCTGTTGCACTTGTTGCCATTGCCTGCTATCTTTTGAGTCACCACGTCTAGGCAAGGAGAGAGAGCACAGAGAGTTCTCCCGATTGTGAACTCTCATTTGAGCTTGTTTCAAAGAACCTCTCTCTTCCTCACATTCCTGATGCTCCTCAACAGACTCTCTCATTAAGTGGAAGAACTTTTACCCAGGCACACTTCCCACAGGCTGCCATCTGACATTGTCATGGGGAATAGCCTGTAGCTGAGTACCTGGGTGGCAGCGTGTTCCCACCAGAGATACATCTGTGAAACTGCGTCAGCCTTTGTGGGTGCACATGGTCGAGCTCATCAAGCTTCAGCATCTTTCCCCTGTACCTTTCTTCTGCACCCAACCCTGCCACGCCCTGCCTGATGTCCCATGCCCTTTCTGCATGCTCAGTTGATCTGGTTGCTGCACTCCCTGAGGACTTACTTTAAAGGTGTAGTTGTAATCACTGTTGCCCTGGCAATGCAAGGCCAGTTTTGACCTTATTTGCAGTTACTGACACAACTTAAGTTCTCCTGACTTGGTATTTCCCTAAAAGGTCCCCAGAACCTATGTGTTTGGCTACCTGTGAAGCAAAGTCACCAATTTGCACATTTGGTGAAGTGCTGGCACAGGTTTTTCCAGGGAGGTGGTAGATGTCCCTTCCCTGGAAACACTCTCAAGTCAGGTTGGACAGAACTCTGAGCATCCTGATGTAGTTGAAGACGTCCCTGGTCATTGCAGGGGGCGCTGGACTAGATGACCTCGTGTCCTGTATTATTGTATAATTACTCTTAGCATTTTTGACATCTGACCATCTCTCATGGTGTTGGTTACAACTTCTGTAATCTTCTTACTTCATCTCATCAAGCAATTTTCCCAAGTCATGTGCCGTGCCATGTTAGGTCAACCAGAGCCTATCAAAAGGTGCAGAATAAAACCAAACCTTGTCCTTGAAAATGAGACAGGCATCTTTCTGTGGCTTGTTTAGGCATGAAAGAAATTTGCAGTAGAAATAATTTATTTTTGTAGGGTTTTTTTATGGAGAAGGAAGATAGCAGTTAAATATTGGGTGAGATACCTCTTTTCCAAAACCATACTATTGTAAATATTCTTTCTTTTTTTCTGGTGTTTTGTAAGTGGAACTTCTTAGCAGTGGGACAAAAAACTGAAACAATGAGTGTGCATTTGCTGATTTTTACAGTTCAGTTATAGAAATGTTCTGAACAGTTAAAACACTTGAATGAGGTTAAATATGAAACCAGCTCAAAGGTAGATAATTTTTTTAATTGATTTTTTTTTTCCCCAAGAGATTGGACTTCCTATCAGAGAACAACAAATAGGTTATTACTTGTTAGGAGCACAGAATTTGGACATGTGGCTTTGAAACTGACTGAGACTTCTGGGAACACAAAAAAAGCTTACCCTCTTTTAGAATAATTTTCCTGAATTTATCTGCCTTGCTGTAAGATCATCTTTATGTAGCTAAACCCACATATTTATTCTTTTTCTAATCTCCTGTCTTGGGTGAATTCTGGGTGAACTCCAGTCTTGCTTCTTTTAATCGTGTGTGCTGTTTACTGTCCTTAGTTTCATGCCTGGGAGAACACACATCTGTCAAGATGAGAGGGGGGTTACTCTCACCACAGTGCTGATACTATGCAAATAATGTATGTGGAATCAGTGCTGACAAGTAGTTGTGCCTGTTCCAAGCTAAATGCAAGTATAATACAGCGACCATAAAAAGAAAAGCTGAGATCAGTTTTTGTGTTCTCACCTTAGGAAAATGGGTGTTGCTGCCAACTTTTTCCCTTTCTTGTCCAAATCAACCAATTGCTGCCCAAATGATCAGGCATAAGTGATAGTACCAGTTCAGATGCCCTGTGACCAAGAAAGATGTGTACAAACATTTATCGTTACAGGAAAAAAGCAGTGTTGGTGCAATTGTTCAGGGGACTGGAAAATTAAAAAGCCAGATGGTCTAAAGATGCAGATCCTGAGCCTCCACAACCTTTTATGTGCTCCCTCACTTTCTTACAATAAGAGAATCCAGCTTTGAAATAATGAAAAAGCATGACCCAGAAATGTGACCAAAGTCAATCTTTTGAAGCATTTGCACTCTAACAAAGCTAAAAGCTTATTTTTTTGGGTGCACAGAGTAATTGCCTCTGTTGGCTGGACGCTTGCACCTTTGTTGAAAGAGTACTGAAGAAAAAGCAATGAAGTAATTTCATTGGTGATTTAGTCCTGTAGTTTGGCATTCTGAGCCATCAGTCACACACTGGGGCCTCCAATATAATTGCTACTGCATGAATACAAACCAAAAAGGCAGTTCCAGGTTTAGATATTCTGCATTTGTCTTGTGTTCAGTCAGTGTGGCAGAAGCACATGTTATCTCTTGAGTCTGGTTGTAGCCCAACAGACTGCCTGTTTTCCTCTGTTTTGAGACTTCTCTGTGAATTTTTTTTTTTCTTTAAAGTAACTTTCAAAAAATTCTGGATTGAACACAGTGTTTTACAAATGTGTTTCTTGGCTGTTCTTATCATTTGGGTTCTAAGTGGTATGTTTTAGAAAATGTTACAGGATGAAACTGCTGATGAGAACAGAATAGGGAAAAAAAATGCACATGCGTGGAAAAACTGCATAGCTTTAACTTTTTGTGTTCATGACTTTCTAAATAGTTTCTTCTGTTGGCTGCTGTTTTGCTTTATACTAATGTCATCTCTGTTTCTTGGCATGGGCTTCTGCTCAAGGCTATTGTGAGTATGGCTTTCTATTTACTTAACAATATTTTTTCAGTTTATAGACATGCATTTGGGTTTTTTTTTTGTTGTTGTTTTTGTTTGGGGTTTTCTTTTGTTGTTGGTTTTTTTTCTTTGAAAGGCACTTGCTGTGAAGTGACTTTAAAATAAAATTTACTTGGAAGATTTTATTCAAAGAGCTTATCTAAATGTAACTTAACCAGAAAGTGGAATACTGTAAGTTGTATGATAATTTTTACGTGTTTGTAGCCAGTAAAGGTTCCAGGAGAAGGGTAGAAGTTTTTCAGTACTTCAGTCAGAAAGACTTTACTCCCTGTATTTCTGTGAGGACAGGAATTTGCTTACAATTAATTTGCTTCATATCCTCATGCAAATTGCACTGCACCATTTGTTAGGGCAGGTCTTCTAGCAGATTTTGCTGCACTTTCCAATTTAAGGTAAATTTCTTAAGTCTTAATTGCAAAAGTACTGAAGATATTAAAAACCCAATGCAGAGTTTTGTTATTTATGGATCTTGCTTCTATTGACCTGGTTGCTGGGAAAATAGTTGTAGAATTATACAGTGCTCTAATTTCAGGAAATCACATAGCTGTGGAGAGGAGGATTGCTACTGCAGAGGATGGCTTTACAGCTTTGATCTAAAACTGAGTGAAATTAGAAGTTGGATTTTGGTTAAAATGTCAGAATTATGTATTTAAAATGATTTTTTAACTCTATTAAAGCTCCACAGCATATTAAAACAAACCATGTAACTTTTCTGTTTTAGTCAATTCTTCTGAAGAAGAAACTTGAAGAACATCTGTAAGTATTTTGCTTGCCTGTTTTGTTTTCCATTTCAGTTATGTGTTTTCCGTGTAGTCAAGGAGGGCAAACAGTCATTAGTCATGCCTCAGGAAAATACACAGTGAAGAAAAATTAGGTAACCCAAGAACGTTTGCAGAACTACTATTCAGGTGCTATTTTCATCTCACAGAAAAGCCTTTGTGGAAGTAATGAGAGCAATGAAGGAAATGTCATTTTGTGGTGGTTAGAAAATTTTCCTTTGCCTTGTGTAAACCTTTTACTCAGGAGGAGGAATAAATGAAAGCATGTTAGATAGCAAGTGTGTGTTATGACATAACAAGTAATATTTTGGGAAGTATTATAATGATATATTCTGCTTCTTGCCTAAAATGCAACAGTCTTTAAGTCTAACCATTCTTTTTCAGTGTAAACTCCATTAACAACATTCATTTTAGGCATGCATTGTACAGCCAGATATAAATTCTGAATTAAGTTTACAATGACTGATAAATAAGCTCCATATTAGCTTATTTAACAAATATTTCCACAGGAAATTGTCATTAGTCCTCATGCCTCTCAGTAAAATTGTACACTTACCAATATATTTGTATCTGAGGAGTGGGGTTTTTTTATAACTTCATTCAAGCACAGTTACAAAAAAGAATATATGTTTTTATTATTTGCTACAGTGAGAAGCTCCACGAAGCTAATAATGAGCTACAGAAGAAACGAGCTATTATTGAGGATTTGGAACCAAGATGCAATAACAGCTGTGAGTTACCTGTGCAGTCCATTTGTTTTTTTTGAAAAGCATTTAATTCTTTTCTTTCTCAAGTGTTTCACTTGCAAGGTCTTTAATTGTGACACCTATAGGAGGTGCACATTTTAAATGGCCGCTGTATGTGTGTTGTTAATTTCCCCGGAAGCTGTGGTGGTCAAATAGATTCTTCTGACCCTCAGAATGTAGATCACTTTTTAGAGACCACCATAGTAAGAAACGACACTGCCTGTAGAAACAGAGAATCACTCAAAACTGACCATTGAACCTCAGCTTTCAGAGCTATCGTGCATCCTAAGACTCTAATTTAGAAGGTCAGGAGATCCTTTATGCCATCACCCAAGGCTTTGTATTTATTTGTTTGGGTTTTTTCTCTCAATACATTTTTATTCAGTGTGTTTTCAGAATGTGTGATGATTTGATTAAAATTCAGAAAAACACTCATCAGAGAGAATGTATGATACATGTCATATTGCTCAGGTGGTATCCAGAACTCAGCATCCAGTTGTTTTCTAGCACATTAATGTTACTTTTTTCCTGAAGAGTTTAAGGAGGCAGATGAGGTGTTTTCAAGCCTACTTAATATAGAAAAAGGCAAAAAAAATACAGCTGATGTAATTTTTTTCTGCTTTGTGACAAAGCAGTCATATTCATAGTGAGATCAGGGAAGGTAGAAATACCAGTTCAGTATTCATTGTATGCATTCTGTACCTAAACATAATTTCATTTCTACTGAGCTAAAACTACACAATGTGTTACAATTTAGGGAATGCCAGAACACTTGGAAATGAGGTACAGGGACTTAATGATTCCCTAATAAATAATCCTGTCATGCTTGATTAGCTTCAGTGTGAGAAAAGACTGGATGAGGCACTTAGAGCCATGGTCTAGTTGACTGGATAGAGCAGGGTGATAGGTTGGACTGCATGATCTTGGAGGGCTCTTCCAACCTGGTTGATTCTATCCTTCTATGAGAGTAATGCCAGTCTTCTGACACGCTAGCATCTTAACATTAGGACATACTGAGCCTTATGTAGTTTGCTGAAATTACAAGTTGCTTTTTGAAATATAAAGGTCTGAACCTTTGTCTTGTTAAAATAAAGACAGTTATGCCTTCGTTTTTTTCCGTGCTTGGGTAGAGCATGTAAATTTTTTTTTCTTTTTTTCTTCATATTCTTTTATCTGTCTTGGATGTGGCCAAATAGCATATTTAAAAAAAAAAAAAAAAAGAATTCTTGCTTTCTTGGAGACCATCTGCTGTTGGTTCTCTTACTGATCAATGAAAATACTGATCCTGTTACCAGCTTAGTGTTTTCTGACTGATTAGGAAGAATAGAATAGAATCAGCCAGGTTGGAAGAGACCTCCAAGATCATCCAGGCCAACCTAGCACCCAGCCCTATCCAGTCAACCAGACCATGGCACTAAGTGCCTCATCCAGCCTTTTCTTGAACACCCCCAGGGATGGTGACTCCACCACCTCCTGGGCAGCCCATTCCAATGCCAGTCACTCTCTCTGGCAAGAACTTCCTCCTAACATCCAGCCTATACTTCCCCTGGCACAACCTGAGGCTTTATCCCCTTGTTCTGTTGCTGGTTGTTTGGGAGAAGAGACCAACCCCCACCAGGCTACAGCCTCCCTTCAGGTAGTTGTAGACAGCAGCGAGGTCACCCCCGAGCCTTCTCTTCTCCAGGCTAAACACCCCCAGCTCCCTCAGCCTCTCCTTATAGGGTTTGTGTTCCAGGCCCTTCACCAGCCTTGTTGCCCTTCTCTGGACACTGAAGAAGACTGCAGGAAAAAACATGAAAGAATGTTTCAAAATGAGTCTTCAAATGAATGATCTGAGTGCAGGACAGGGTGTAGGTTTAGGTTAGACATAAGGGAAAAGTGCTTTACAATGACGATGTTAAAATACAGGAACAAGTTTCCGGGAATGCGGTTGGGGCCCTGTCCCTCAGGATATTCAAGGTCAGGCTTGATGTGGCCCTGGGCAGCCTGCTGTGGTAGAAAGTGTCCCTGCTCACTTCAGGGAGGTTGGACAGGATGACTTTTCAGAATCCTTTCCAACCCAATGTAATCTGTGAATCACACAGAATCACATAGAAACATGGAATCCATCTGTCTGAGAAGCAGACCTCAGTGCTATATGCTGTTTGATTCAGGGTGCTGAATTTTATTCATTTGTTTGTTTATTTAAGATTTGATTAAATATATAAGTAATAGTGGATTGATGTATTCTTATATCAATACAGGGAAAGGATGTGCAATTAAGTTGTCCTACAGCATTGCTGCCTAAAAAGATGTAGGGAGGAAGTTAAATGGAGCACACATATTTCACAAGTCTAATAAATTGCTGCAGTTCAGTGATTTTAAGTGACCGTTAAGAATGATTACTCTTACATTAAATAAGAAAACTCATCTTCTAAATGTATTCAGTAATAGGATATTTTTATTATTCATTTCCTCTTTACTTTTTTTTCATAGTTAAAAAAAAACAACAACAAAATCAGTGTATAACACAGACACCTCATGAGGTTTTATAGGAGTACACATTTTTAGTGTGTTTCTGAAATGCTCAGAGGTTATTAAAACCTTGATGTGTGCTACATCATGTTCCTAAAGTTATTTTTTTTTCTTAGCTGTGCCTTAAGTATCTGTTGAATAATTACATGGCTTTCCAATGTGTGTGTTTCTTGACATAAAGCACTCAAAATTGAAGAATTACAAGAAGCATTAAGGAAAAAGGAGGAAGAAATGAAGCAAATGGAAGAGCGATACAAAAAGTACCTGGAAAAGGCCAAAAGTGTAAGTATAGCTTTTCCACCTTAGTGATGCCTCTCTGACAGCCTGCTCTGCAGGAATAAACATAAAGGAGGCACCTGCATGCACATTAGCAACTGAAAGAGAAGGAAACCAACTGAACTCTTTCTGTCTTCTTATTGTCGCAGTACCCAATACTGATTAGTTCTGCAGAAGGTACTACCCTATTTTAATTTAAACCTTTCTGAGGCCTCTGTACAAAGGTATTCTCACTGCTACAGACATTTGAGGGCTACCTAGACAAAGCTTTTTAAGCACACTTTCATATTGGCTGATGACAAGGAGAGGATGTAAAACCTGTTGTAATGCTACGACAACCTATTTCTTTATGCAGATTCTTCTGGACTTCTGAGTGACAGATGTATGGATCAGCTAAAGCAGCATCCATAAGCAAAATAGCTGTGTGGTGCTTTGGAATTAGAGAGCTATCTAAACCAGTTCAAGGGAGAGAAACTGTTGGGTTTTGTGCTGAGACTTTTGGAGACTTAGTGCACAGCTGTCATTCATGAAGAGTTCTACTTCTTTGTACAAGCTAATGCATGTATTGGCTAAATACATTAGCTTTGTACAATGCATGCATGTACAAGCTAAAGCCAAAGATACCAGAGCCATCTTTACAAATCTAAGTTTTGTTTTGCTTTGTTTATCTTTTCCCTCTAGTTTCTCTTCCTGTTCTGGCTTAGCTAACTAGTTCAGGAACTGTTTTGGCATAGACTCTTTTAGTGATGCTTTTTCCAAATCAAATAATCCTTTTAACTGAACCACTTTTGAGAGCTGTGAAATGGTTTTGGTAATGTTCATCATTCTCTTTGCTTTTACTATTTAATATTTGCTTGTTGCCTGTGGCTAGTATTTAAGGATGATACTGAGGATGTGTGTACAGTACCACCTTTGAAGCGGCAATGCAGTCTCAGTTACCATCCTATTTCTTTTTACTATACCTTGATATTTTATCAAACTTAATAGCATACCAGTGTCTTCATTTGTCTGATCATGACATCATCAAGATCTTTGATCCCATCATTAAATGGGAATAATCTGTGAATAGATGCTTGATTTGGAAAAAAAATATGCTTTACTTCTGTGTAGTTTCCTCAGTGATTTCTTTCCTTTTTTTTTTTTTTTTTTTTTGTCTTGTGCTTCTGTCTCAGCTCATTACAGGGAAAGACATAATCACAGTTTCCCTTTTCAGTAATACTTGTTTATTTATGTGTACTGTGCTACTACAGGCTGTTTTACACAACAGCAGCATTAATTACATTAGTTGGATTAGGTTTTTATGATCTTCCAATATTTAAATGTTTTTGAGAAGACAAATTCAGTCATCGTGGCCTCCCTCTGTAGAAACTTTATGGATAGGATACAATAGAAGTCTGATGTGTATTTTCTTACAAAAATAGTATGCTTTCCCAAGGGGCAGTGGCTTCAAACTGGAGAAGAACAGATTTAGATTAGATGTTAGGAACAAGTTCTTTACCACAAGGGTAGGGGAACGCTGGAACAGGTTGCCCAGGAAGGTAGTTGTGGCTCCATCCCTGGAGATGAATACTCAAGGTGAGGCTCAGCAGGACTCTGAGCAACCTGTTCTAGTTGAGGATGCCCCTGCTTACTGCAGAGGGGGTTGGACTAGATGACTTTTGGAGGTCCCTTCCAGCTTAGACCATTCTATGACCTGCTGTTTTGTTTTTTTTTCCTTCTGAGTCTTCCTTTGTGAGTACCATTCACTAAAAATTACTTGAGTAAAATCTAAAATGTTGGCTTATTTCAGCAGCTGGACACAATCCAAAATGGGTGGAAAGACAAAAGATGTGAAGTCACTTTTAGTGTAAATAGAGGTTGATTAGTGGTCTTAAGCTAATGTCTCATAAAGGGTTAGGAGTCTAGTTGTTTTTCTAGACTCCAAACCTTGGTTTAGATCTCTGCTTGCTAGCACTCATGCTACCCATGATGGATGCTACTTATGAACAATAACCAGGTGTCCCTTCATCCCATTAGTAACATAGTGATCATGCATGTGCTACAAAATGCTTCTTGGCTTACCATAGAATGGCTTAGGTTGGAAGTGACCTCAAAGTTCATCCAGTTCTAACCCTCTGTCATAGGCAGGGACACCTCTCACTAGAACAGGTCACTCAGGGCCGCATCCAGCCTTGGCCTTGGACACTCACAGGAAGGCAGCATCCACAATCTCCCTGGGCAACCTGTGCCAGTGTCTTACCACCCTCACTGTAAAGAACTTCTTCCTAACATCTAGTTTAAAATCTTCCCTCTTCCAGTTTAAACCCATTATCATAGAATCAACCAGGTTGGAAAAGACCTCCAAGATCATCAAGTCCAACCTATCACCCAGCCCTGTCCAGTCAGCTAGACTAGGCTTTTTTTGAACACCTCCAGGGACAGTGACTCCACCACCTCCCTGGGCAGCCCATTCCAATGCCAGTCACTCTCTGGGAAGAACTTCCTCCTAACATCCAGCCTAGACCTCCCCTGGCACAACTTGAGACTGTGTCCCCTTGTTCTATTGCTGGTTGCCTGGGAGAAGAGACCAGCCCCCATTTGGCTACACCCTTTCTTCATCTCTGAGCCTCCTCCAGGCTAAACACCCCCAGCTCCCTCAGCCTCTCCTCATAGGACTGTGTTCCAAGCCTCTCACCAGCTTCATCGTCCTCCTCTGGACACGTTTCAGTATCTCAACATCTCTTTTGAATTGAGGAGCCCAGAACTGGACACTGTACTCAAGGTGGCCTGACCAGTGTTAAGTACAGGGGGAAGAATAACCTCCCTTTATTTACCTCCCTCCGTTATTCTTCATCCTGTCATTACAAGACCTTGTAAATAGTCCCTCCCCAGCCTTCCTGTAGGCCCTCTTCTGATAGTGGAAGGCTTCACAGAGCCATCTAGAAAGGACAGTGGTGTCATTTCAGCAGTGCCTCAGAAATGGTACCTGTGGTAGGTTAAGGAATGTCCACACACACCATACTTTTGAAATTTACCAGAGAAGCTCAGATAACTTGAAAGTAAGATAAAGCTCTGTTTATAGCAGAGCTGCATTTACAAGCATTTATACTTAATATATTTACAAAGTTTTATAATTAAATGCAATTTATAAATAATACAGAAATCCAGATTCCCTCCATGACAAACAAACTGCCCAGAAGGGGCTCAAAGCCACCCTCTCTGTCTCCCAGAGACACAAACTCTCAGCAAAGCTTGGTATCTGTTAGTGGAAGGTATTGGAGCAGAGCGAAGAAGTAGTGAAAGCAGCAAGGGCTCTGAGGCAAGGAAGGAGCAAATTGTTTATACTTTGGCTTTTTATCCTTTTAGCAAATCAATGAATGATACAGACTTCTAAATTTTCTTTTAACAACCAATGGTGCAATTTCTGTCATTAGAATATTCCAATTACCCTCAAACCAGCACANGATAGTGGAAGGCTTCACAGAGCCATCTAGAAAGGACAGTGGTGTCATTTCAGCAGTGCCTCAGAAATGGTACCTGTGGTAGGTTAAGGAATGTCCACACACACCATACTTTTGAAATTTACCAGAGAAGCTCAGATAACTTGAAAGTAAGATAAAGCTCTGTTTATAGCAGAGCTGCATTTACAAGCATTTATACTTAATATATTTACAAAGTTTTATAATTAAATGCAATTTATAAATAATACAGAAATCCAGATTCCCTCCATGACAAACAAACTGCCCAGAAGGGGCTCAAAGCCACCCTCTCTGTCTCCCAGAGACACAAACTCTCAGCAAAGCTTGGTATCTGTTAGTGGAAGGTATTGGAGCAGAGCGAAGAAGTAGTGAAAGCAGCAAGGGCTCTGAGGCAAGGAAGGAGCAAATTGTTTATACTTTGGCTTTTTATCCTTTTAGCAAATCAATGAATGATACAGACTTCTAAATTTTCTTTTAACAACCAATGGTGCAATTTCTGTCATTAGAATATTCCAATTACCCTCAAACCAGCACAGTACCTTATGTAGGTGAGTCATAAAATTTTTCCAGAAGGACCAAGCCAGTCCTTCCTCAAGTAGGAGGAACTGACAGGTAAGCAAACCTTAGCTATAACGAAACTTACCTTTGAGAAAAGGTTTCTACCCACCACCATGACCTCGAAGTAGTGCAGCTAGGGGATGGCAGCTACATATGTGAGTCTGGGATACTGAGCCTCTTATGTGCCATATTTTCCTGATGTTTTTTAGGGAGTCTGGGATAAGCTGGACTCTGTCCCTATGGTTTTGTTAAGGGAGACCCAGGATCACTCAAACTACCACAGTTCTGTAAAAGAGAAGCCAGTTCAAGTGTTCTGACATGCCATGGCTGCTTCTGAGAGGCAGAGCTTCTGTCATGCTGGCTGCTGAGATTGTTTTACAGGAGTCAGCTTCTTAAAACTGCGTATCCCTTTGTTTCACATTTTTCGTGTATCACTTCTTACCACTGGCATGTTTGAAGTTAGCTTTTGATTTCTTAACCTGACATAGAAGATTGTAATTTTACGATCCCTTTTTCTCCAATTAGATTTCTTTTGCATGATTTAATTACAAACAAACTGATTTTGCTCTTACAGGTCATCCGCACCTTGGATCCTAAGCAGAACCAGGGTGCAGCTCCTGAGATTCAGGCTCTGAAAAATCAGTTGCAGGAGCGGGACAGAATGTTTCATTCATTGGAGGTAATATTCCTCATGCTTCCTGGTATATGTATATTTTCCCATTATGTTTTTTTAGGTAAAGAGCAGTGCTGAGACTAACACTTCTATTGCACTTTAGTTTTCAATGTCCTTTTTCATGTTTGTTTTATAGAAAGAATACGAAAAGACAAAATGTCAAAGAGAAATGGAGGAGAAATTTATTGTTAGTGCCTGGTACAATATGGTAAGGATATTCCAAACTTCTTATGGGGAGAAACAAAAGAAGGAGAGAAACTCTGCATTGTACTTGTTTCCGGGTTATTTAGAACAACATTCATTTGTTTGCATGTTTTGTTTGTTTGAAGAGCTTTTTCCAGCCCACAGAGGAACAAATACTTTATGCTTTTTAATAGTTTTAAGTTATCACTGTAGGAGTTTCTGTGATAACCATGGGGTCAGTAAGAAAGAACGTTTGTTATTTTCAAGTTGTGAAACCTCCCTGCACAGGGAGGAATACCTCAGAATACTTATTCTGTAATTACAGCCCTTCAGTTATGTTGGCAATGCAGTTAGCTCTCTACTGTCCAAACGTCCAGTTGTTTCTAATGAAAAGCAATGCAGATTACTTGCTGCAGTAACTGCACTAAGAAATTACCCCTGCGTGACAGCAAATTTAGCCCCTAAGCAAAAGGTGAGCACAGGGGTAAGACCCTCACTTGAATTACCCAAACCATAAAGAAGTGCTCTGTGCATCCATACAGCTTTTGCTGGGCCTGTGCACCAGGAGTTTATTCACAGAATCACAGAATGTCAAGGCCTGGGAGCGACCTCAAAAGCTCCTCCAGTCCAAACCTCCTGCAGAGCAGGATCACCCAGACCACACAGAAATACATCCAGGCAGGGATTGAATATCTCCAGAGAGGGAGATTCCACAACCCCCCTGGGCAGCCTGTTCCAGTCTTTTTTCACCCTCACAGGCAAAAAATTCCTCCTCATGTTTAAATGAAACTTCCTGTGCTTCAGTCATGTCCTGTCACAGGGCATCACAGAGAAGAGCCTGGCTCCAGCCTCTTGGCATTCATCCTTTACATATTGATGAGGTCACCTCTCAGTCTGCTCCTCTCCAAGCAGCACAGCCCTAGCTCCCTCAGTCTCTCCTCGTAAGAGAGATGCTCCATTCCCTTAATCATCTTGGTTGACTATTTTCTAGACATGTTTGTCCAAACACAACTGCTTTGAAACTGCTCTTCAGAGAGAATCCCTGACCTCTATAATGTTTCGTTCTGCTTCACTGCAGAGTTCAAATTCCTCTTCTGTCTTTTCTTGGAAGAGTTTCCTCCTTGCCATTCTACAATCTTGTTATGTTTACAAATAATTAGCCAGAAATTGTACTTAAGCAGAGTGTTTGAATCCTTTAAATACCAAAGGCATTTTGTTGGTGACTGTGCCCTTAAGCAATTCTATGCCATTAGTCACACTGACAAGCAGAAGACGAATCTGAGCTAAGAGCTGTGGTTCAGTAGGCTGTCATGAACACTAAGATGAGCACTGATAGCTTTATCTGGGCTCTGCTTTTATACACAACCGTGCAAACTGTCACTATTGCCCTCAGTTCCTCCTTGCATTTACTCTTGGTGAAAACAGGCTTTCTCTCAAAGTACTCCTGCCACATATCTGGTATTTTCACAGAGGGTGATAAACACTTCAGTTATTTTCAGTAGAAAACTAGCATTTTCACTCAGCACAGTGAAGTGGGACAGCCTGGGAGGAGGAAGCGCTTTTGAAAAGACGTGTCCAGTTACTGTGTGTTTATCTGGAGAAGGTTATGTTCAGATCTGGTGTGCTGGGACACCTGCTTCTCTGCAGTTCCTCCAAAACCAGGCAGTGACTGGAGGGGAAAGGAGAAAATAAAATAAAACAAAAAAACCCCACACAACGAGAAACAAAAACAACAACCCCTACACAAAGAATTACCAGCAAATATGTTAGCTTTATCCTTGGGTTTATAAGGCAAGGCAAGATTGGACGTGGCACTTGGTGCCATGGTCTAGCCTTGACCTCTGTGGTGAAGGGTTGAACTTGATGATCTGTGAGGTCTCTTCCAACCCTGGTGATACTATGATATGATATTTGAAAGTCAGTGTTGGTGGAGACAATATAAAGAAGATGTAAAAAGTGAAGTTCTTCGGTGTTAATGTGTCGGTATCCACTGAAAAGTTTCTCTTTGTCCATAGGGGATGACTCTGCATAAAAAAGCAGCAGAAGACAGACTGGCTAGTACAGGCTCAGGACAGTCCTTCCTGGCTAGGCAAAGGCAAGCCACGAGCACAAGAAGATCTTACCCTGGTCACGTCCAGCCAGCAACAGCAAGGTAGAGAAGCCTTGCCCTTAGAAAGAAAACTGCCCTGTGATCCAGGCCACTTCTATTGCAGATGACAAGATTGGTGGAAAATCGACCAGCATCCTTACTCTTTCTCATTTAACTGCTCTTACTTTATGGTTCAGGAAAGGAATTTGTTATGCTTTTACATTCTATAATGCCCTTTAGTTAACACTATTTGAAGCCCATCTCGCTCTCATTCTCTCTCTGATTGCTTTTTTTTTAAGGTGCCAAAGTTCTGAAAACATCTAAAGGAGTTCTATGTAAACACAGTCTTAGTTGTATGAAGCCTTTTCTCTTATGAAAAGCCTCTTAAGGGCAGTGTAATGAAGTCAGTTTCTTGTCACAGGTGATCTGTTTGTGCCTATAAGGGTTGTTACGCTTTATGAGACTGTCTGTGTTCAAGGGGAATTAGGCTTTTTATTTCATGTTTATTTCATGTTCCTGTTGCTTCCAAAAAATGCTGAAAACACATTACAGAAATGCAAGATTAGTATTATTGTGAAGTACATCTGCTACTAAAAAAAACATACTAATGGCAAAAAAATAACATTGGGGGTTTTATCTCCCGCATGCAAAGCTGGCTTTTGTCTCAGCGTTGAATAGAGAAGCAGGATTGGTTTTGGTTTGGGGGTTTTGGTGTTTTGTGTTTGTTTCGGTTTAGTTTGTTTTTTTGTTTGTTCTGTGGGTTATTTTGGGGGTTTTGTTTTGTTTGTTGTTGGTTTTGTTGCATTTTGTTCAGGTTTGTTTTTCAGGTTTTTCTTTATGTACTGGTGTTACCTCTTGCTGGCAGAGTGGAATATTTTCACATGGTTTCTTCCACTCTTCTTGGTCAAATACATGCTTGGCATATATTATAAAGAGACTGATAAACCTTTAGAATGCCCTCATGTGCTACTACATCATCCATTTAAAAAAATTACATTTGTTTTAAAATTTTATGACTATAGAGGAGCAGTACATAATGGATCAAGACCCCAGTCAGTAGTGTTGGTGTTAATGTGTTCCAGCTGTCGTTTCCTACTGAAAGACTTGCTTTTAATGTACTGATTCAGGGTTTAATTGTTATCAGTTGCCTTACTAACGGTACCAGTGCCTTCAGGTGAGTTTGTTGCTGACTCTTTTTGGAAGCCAGCTGTGATTTGTTGCACTGCTTTTTCTGTACCTAGCTAGTTAATCGTACATCACCCATTGTGGCACCTTCACGTTGATCAGTGGGGTTGATGTTGGTCCCTACTTCTAATTTGGGTTCTGTTTCTTCAAAATCCTGCTTTTCCCTGGGTAATTCTATGCTCTTGCTATTGCTTCTCTCAAATAATTGATGGACACAAAGGACCCGAGCATTGGTTGGAGGTTTAGTATGTTTGGGTATATACATCTTATGGTGATTCAGTTTTCAACATTTTTCATTTTAGAGACTGTTTGGACCCTAATGCTCACACAGTCTGGTTTATAAATTTGCTATCTTATTTTAATGGCCTCTTAAATGAAGACATTTTTGTACAAACCTTTTTAGAGAAAAGGCATACCAGCATTTATTAATTATCTTTTGCTTTCTGCTTATGGATAGTCTTTCCTTTCTCCTTTAGATAAGACAGTTAAGTCTTTTCTCTAGTTAATTCACAACTCGGAGTGGAGTAAGCAAAGGATGATTTAAATAAGCACACATAAAGTGTAAAGCATAAGGAACAGGTGAATAACACTTCTAGATACTGTTTTATCCTCAAGTACATCATCTGTTTTAAACTAGGTTTAAAAAACACATGTCTGAATTTTTTTATCATTGCTGTGGTGTTTTTTTTCCTCTCAGTAATATGCAAACAGATATTCAGCAGTCTCTTAACTGCCTATAGGTTTGGGCTTTTTTATTCCTCACAAAATCACACCTGATTTTCTAAAAATTATGTTCATTCATTGTGAGGCACACCTGGACTATGCTTGCAAGATCAACTGAGACAATGAAAGCATCTTCTTGTGTGCAGAAAGGTGATGTAAAAGAGGTTTAGGACAATTTCTGTAGCTTCCTTGTAGTCATTTGAAGATCTCTTTACCACATGTCCTGTGTAAACAGGAGCAAATGAGAACATTTCTCTGAAGGAATTTGATGGTTCTTGTTTGAGGTTATGACATTTTACATCACTTAGACAATAACCTAAGAATAGCTAATACTCCTTTTTTTCCTTTCAGTTTGGCTTGCTCTGGCTGTTACCAAGCTGCCAAAGCCTGTTCTGAAAGCAAGGAAGGAATGCTGAGAGTTAAAGGAAAGCTTTACTTCTTAATTTTGTCTAGCAATCTAATTTCATGTTGCTATTAAGTGCAAGCCTACATTAATGTGAACACAGTCTGCACACTTTGTAGTGCTTGGTTTTATTACTTTGACATTGATTTTACCATTTTGCATGCAAACTTTTGACGGCAGATGATTAGGAGAGGGACAAACAATGAATGGAAGCCCTTGTTTTTAGCTTCTGTTTTCCTATTACTCATGTATGTCTTTCCCTTCTTGGTGATTGCTGGCTTTTATCTTCTCCCTTGCTGTTCTGATTAGCCTTTCTTTTTCCCTCAAGGTAAAGCAGTTGAGTGTTTTCTGTAGTTCACATCAAAAATATATAGCAACATTACAGAGTAAGAGAGAGCAAAACAAGAATAACACTGAATTGCTGCTTCACTATTGCACGTAGTAACTGTTAGGCAGAGTTCAGAAGTTAGTAGAAGTTCCAGTATTTCCTAGAATTTGTTTTGAAATATAAAAATACTAAATATTCTCTGTTGCTCTCTAGCTCCAGTAAGTTACTTGTTCAGTCATCTCATGATAATCACCAGGAATTTAATTCATTTTGCTTCTACTATTTGCTGTATATTTCAGTTCTTACTCTTTGGATGTGGATGAATGTAGGTGGTAAACATCATTAAGTCTTCTCTTTTCACAAAGCTAATTCTTTATTGAAAGGATTTGGCTTCGCTGTTTTCCTTGCTTGTTGTTAGCTTTGGAAGTAGTTTGGTATTATGAAAAAGAAGGTGGCTCAGAGTATGACTTCAGGAAATAAGAGCATAGATGACCTGCTTGTCTTCAATAATAAAAAACCCCTGTAAATCAGAATCCTCTCAGTACATTACATACTTCTGAGAAGCTTTTAGGAACACTTTTTCTGGGGCAACAAAGACTATTTACATCAAAACTGTAGTGGTGATCTTTAAACTGGTACTGTATCCTATCCTGATATGCTAATTAAAAAAACCCCACGGGTTGAGGCTAAAGAGAAAAGGTTCTCCTGGGCACAGATGAAACAGCTGAGGAGCTCACAAGAGTTACATTCTGGGCCCTGTGCTGAGCATCTGCCCAGGATAATATTGGTGAGAGATTCTAACTGATGCCTGTAAAAGATAACAGCTAAACAAATTAGTATCTTCATTACTCAGAGACAAAGCTTAGTTTATGGCCATAAAGGATGTGTGCATCGCAGCTCCTATACTCCATAGAGAGTTACAGCATTAGCATATCTGATAAGGCATTACAGAAAAGATTATTCAGGTTCTCTGTTTTCTTGATAGCAATATGTAACCACTTGGATCTTAAGGTGTGCTTTCCAAGTGCTGTGAAAACTGAAGTAAGCTGCTTTAGTGGTTGTGTGTTCAACCTACAGGGCAGCAAAGGAAAATGAGCTGTGAGAGCATGCAGCTTCCGTACTGCAAATTGAATTAAATATATGAT
Organism: Tricholaema leucomelas; assembly: GCA_013400475.1. Taxonomy (NCBI): domain Eukaryota; kingdom Metazoa; phylum Chordata; class Aves; order Piciformes; family Lybiidae; genus Tricholaema lacrymosa; species Tricholaema leucomelas. Next base: position 50,545 of record WAAF01017155.1, read on the forward strand.
GGCTGCAAAATGCTTTCAGCTATCTCTTAGAAATAAGCAAATGATAATCTTGGCCTGTTTTAATGTTACTTGCAAGAGCACTAGTGCTGCTGCAAGCTTTCTGTGGCTTTCTATGCATACAAGGAGCAGTGGGAATTACATATTCACACTCTATGAAAGAATTAACAGTGAATGTTCCTGTGGCTGCTTTGTGATGATCTTACATTGCAAGCTGTATGTGCAAGCTGTCAAGAAAACTTAAGAGGATTTGACAGTTTTAAAGTTCTCTCAGTGCTTTTGTTTCTCTTCAGTATATGGGAGTATCCATTTAGCAGCTTTTGGGGTGATTTTTAGAAGCAGGATTAACAGTCTGGGTGTGTAGATTTGGCAACTGGAAAATACTTTAGTTGCACCACTTCTTTTTCTTCTAGTTAGTGATTTGGAGGAAGACTGTCCTGAATGTGGCTCACTTTGCTTTTCGTTACAAAGCAGAACTGTACCTGAATTTTACAGAGATTGTCTTTTTTTTTTAACTCTTGCCCAGCATTCTGACTTTTTGCAAGGATTGATGAGGGAGGAATTCTTTTTGCACTTGAAGTCAGCTCTGCAGTACCGACTTCTTAGGATTTTTTTTCCATATATGTTGTAGGTAGAATGTGGACTCTGTTTTGCCACAGGATTATACTGATGAACTCTAGTGTGTCCACACAAATATACTGTGCAAATAAACAAGTAAAACAGGTACTCTGTCAAGAAATACCTTCAAGTGGTGTTTTGTTCCTGTAAGCCTCATACTTAAGAGGTGTCACCTAGAAAGTAGTTCAGTAGCTGGGCTATGACCAAAATGTGATCTCAGGACAGCAGGGGAACCTCTTCAGAAGACCTTCCTTAGAACAGCTCTATTAGCTGGCATGGGTATCATGGCACATTTAGCATTCTGTTAAGAGGTGAATAGTTAAAGCAATTTCACACTTACCTGACATTACGTTTAGGTTAAATGAGTAAGGTTTTGGACATTGCAGGCTGGACACAGCCCAGGTGCATGTGCCCTCCCACACCTGAGCGGTCCAGCTCCGTTCTGTGTTGACAAGAGCACTGTGTTGTGACTTGGCCCTTTGCATCAGGAGAAGGAAGTGAGATCCTGCATTATCTCATAAGTTAGCATAGGAGCAAGTGATAAATCTCTCTTGCACTCAGAACACCTCCACAAGCCAAATCATATTACTGGCCGGTGGCAGGTGTCAGATGCTAGGCAGGATTGTAGCCATACTTCCAGTTTGTCACTTTCAAGGAATTGGGGAAATATCCTGTTGTAACTGATGTCATCTAATGTGATCTTCCCTCTGAAAGTCCAGAAAAGGAGCAGAAGGTTATTTCATCAGATGGAAGGTGGAGGGTACAGGATGCAAGCAACTATTCAGTTAAAAAAATCTGAAGAGCAGTATGTCTTTCACCAGATGTCTTTTTGGTGTTAAATTGAAAACAGTGAAACAACCTGAGCTTCTGAGGATTGGGGTTTTTTTGGGAGGGGAGATGTGTGCTATTGATTTTGAGTTGCAGTTGATTAAGTATTAGAGGCTTTGTGCAAGTGAGTAAGACTGAAGCTGTCATTGTCAGCTACAGCAGCCTCATTCTTCCGTCTGGTATAGCGAACCCCTGGCGATTTGGGGTGCTGCTAGCTTTGTTCTGCTGTATTTGCAAATGTTGAGGACTTACCTAGCTTTGTTTTTCCTTGACTTCACTGGTGTGGAATCATTGAACTATTGATTCATAAAGTGGATTTTTTGGGTTTTGTTTGTGGGTTTGTTTGGGTTTGTTTGGAGGTTGGGGTGGAAGGGTGTTCATTGAATTAGATAATGAATTATGTTGATGACTGAGGAACTCTGGAGAACTTGACAAATCACAGTCCCATGGGACCTTGAAGCAGCACTTGGCAGTATAGCCAAGGCAGCTTCTCAGGCAGATTGTTCTGTAGTCAGTAGATCAGCAGTAGCTCATGTTTACTGCTGTAATAGGAGTCCTCATCTATGGCCCAGATTCCAGCCTTCTCTTTAAGGCTTTGCCAAGGTAGTACAGGACTTTAATGAATTAGATCTCTTCAGTACTTTTCTCTGGTGACAAATCTTGAATTTCCTCTCTTGCTGTTCGTTTGCTCTGCTGTGTGTATGAAGCCATTTGGAGAGCTGCCTTTCCTTCAGTCTCCTTTGCTCTGCATGTCAATTACAGAGTGAGAGCAGGTTCCATTTGTCAAATAAAAATTTCTTGCTGCTGTCCTGTTGCTTCAGGTCTCGGAGACTGACCCATACAGCATGAAAAGCATTGCTAATGGAGGGGAAATCCATGGCAGCTGGGAAGCCTTTCCTGTGTGATGGTGACTTTATTAATTGCTTCACAGTAGTGAAGGCCTTTACTTATCAAAGGTGAAGTTAGAATATCAGTTTTCAGAAACAGCAACATGGTTGTTGTAGTAGTTGCAGAAGGGGTCATGTACTGGCAGTTTGAAGAGCTGTTAGCTGCTGTATCATGACATGGATCTACAGCACTGCAAAAGCAAGTTTTTTTTCCACAGACATGGGATAGCTTATTCTGCACTTGGAACTTGAATCTCTAATTGTTATCCTTGTCTTGAAGAGAAAATAAACCTAAAAGGCCAATTCTTAACCTGTTACCGTGCTTCTGCTGTTAGCATGGTCATGCAGGTAAGCAGAATATGAAGAGAAAATCCCAAATGGTGTCATATTTATGGAGTTATGAAATTATCTCTAGCAAGATCATCAGGCTTTTGAGTTAGCTTTTAATGTAACACTTGTCATGTAATTTAAGATTGTGCAAATCAGAGATTATAGATTTCAGTCACCAAATATATTTGGAGGAGAGAAAGAGAGAAAATCTGCTTCACGAAGGTGCCAGTGGTTTTGAGAGAGGTTTTTAAAGCCTTTCTATAGTATTATCAGTAAAATCTTGGAGTAGATAGGAGCATGACATTAGAAAATCTACAGATGATGTGATGATAGTCTGCTTTCTGTTCTCTGATTGTGCGAGTCACGGAAATGCAAAGTGATGTTGATACAGCTCTGAGGAGCACTACGCTGGAAGGCTGTTTTAAAAAAATCTAAAGGAAATTCCATGGAGGTGCAGAAAGAAAAACAAAATGTAGCAGTTAGAGGCCTGTAAGTTATTAAGTTGGGAAATCTGCAGTAAGAGAAGTCTGGAAGCACTTAGTTCAAGGCAGAAGCTTAGCAGAAATATTTGAGAGCTTCCAGCTTGAAACCACGTTGTTCTGATAGCTTTGGTGATTGCATCACAAAGTACTGCTTCCAGACAGCAGATTGCTGGCTGCATAAAACCTGGTACATCTGAGGAGCAAACCTAGTGGACAGGGAAGGAGTAGCTGCTCAGCAAGGACATGTATCTGAGGTTGGATGATTTTGGTTTGGCTTTATTTTCATCAGATTTGACATGTGTGCGCACCGCTCTGAATGTAAAGTTCCTGTGTTGGTAGGTACCTCCAGAGCTGGCTGGGCTGACAGAAAAGGCTGATGCCTTTCCTCTGGCTTTGATGTCCTGGTTTGTCCCCCTCAGTTCTGTATGTTGGGGCATAAACAAACAATCAAAAAACCCAGAAGGAGTTAAGGATGATTTTAAGGGACACAGCCACTTGTAATGAAGTGGAGCCTGTAAGATTAGGCACTGACTGTTGAAGGGAGATGCCTCACTAGAAACAGTCCCCCAGGCTGGCAGTGAGCCTTCGCTTAGAGGTGGAGTATTTTGGGCTGGCGAGTGAAGGAGGAGAAAGTCACTCCTTTATAGCTGTGCCATCTGCTGCCTAAACTGTCTCTTTATGAAGATGCTGCAGAAGAAACCTGGAGTTGTGCTGAGTGAATTAACCTTCTCCATCTTGCGTCTCCTGTTGTTTTGTTGCTGCCTCAACAGGTAGCCTGAAAAATATACTGATTAATTTTGAGGAGTTTTCAAAGAGAACTAAATGGGCTCTTTTTTTTTAACGTTTAAACATTTTGTTCAGTGATTTTTTTCTTTTTTTTTTTTTTTTGCTTTGTTGTTTTGGGGGAGGGGTTTGTTTTGTTTGTTTTGGTTTTTTTTTGGTTTTTTTTTTAGATTAAGATTAGAATTTTTAGTCAGAAAATGGCACTTTCAGATGAATTTGTTGCATCCTGGACAGAGAATATACCGTCCTGAGTTTACAATACCTCTCAGTAGTGCTGTTGACGTAGAGGAACCTACGATGTCATTTGTGTTTATGTGCAACAGGACACTTGAAGTGCTACTAAATAACGTGTACTAATTAACAGGCAGGTGATACTATAGAAGAGAGCTCTACTCATTTATGCACGATAGAATAGATACAAGATTATGTAGCTTCAACGTTTTATAGACTAACTACAGTAACCTTTCTACTAGCAATCCTGAACGCTGTAACCTTATGGGTCCAGGCGGTGCCACGCAGGCTTGGCAGACAGTGGTTGCTCAAAAATACACTCTTGTGGTCTGCTTTGAATGTGCTGAATGTATGTGATTGTTTTTGGGGTTTTGTTTTTTTTTTTTTGCAATCTGTATTCCATTCAATTTATGTCTCTGTGCTTCTGATTGGATTTCAACCATAGTTTCTGGGATGGTGAGAGACAGGATAAAAAAAGGGGGATATATGCAAGCTGCAGGACTTGAGCATTAAAGCAGATTCTTTGCAATAAGTCCTCAAGCTTAGTTACAAATATTTTTCCTTACCTACTTAATTTGGGTTTTCCTGTCAAAGGAACTGTTCTTAGAATCATTTTTCCTTATGTACTTAGCTTGGATTTTCCTGTCAAAGGAACTGTTCTTGGAATCATTTTTCCTTATCTACTTAGCTTGGATTTTACTGCCAAAGGAACTGTTCTTAGAATGTTTTTTTCCTTATCTACTTAACTTGGATTTTCCTGCCAAAGGAACTGTTCTTAGAATCATTTTTGACCAGTGCAATACTTAAGAAAAGGAAGTGGAGAGAGAATCAGTTTGCATCCTTTGGTGTCATTCTGGTGAAGGTGTTTTGCTCTTTGTGACATCACAGTGAGTACAATGTGAAGAGGAGAAGCAGCAATTACTGCCATGCCATGGCGTGTGGGGATATTTGTGTCACTTCACCGAAGCTGTCTTAGTAAAGCTCTCAGTCTGTCCAGGTATACTGGCCAAGAAAAAGGCTGCCTCAGCGAAGACGGAGGAATATAGCAACCTCTCTAGTCCTCCTCTTCACTTAGATTCACTCCCACAGCATTGTGATGTGCTTTTTGGGCTGCTCAGAGATTCCTACTCAGCTCACTGGTAATTAATCAAGAACAAATGTATCATTTTCTTTCAATTCAAACCTCTCTTTGCATGCAACGAGTGAGACTTGTAGCGCGGCAGTGATGCTGTTGTTAGCCTCGTGGACAGAGTGAGCTTTGATGCAACACAAAATGCTGAAAGCCTTTGGTGGTGTTCAGAGCTCAAACTCAGACGTGGTCACTGTGACCCTGATTGTCTTTCATTGTATAACCACACGCAGGGTGGGACAGGCACCTTTCACTTTCTGTGGCTTTTCAGCTGTTGTACTCACAGACGGCAGCCTTAGTTGCCTATCTGTGCTAGTTGAGCAGGGTGCCCTGAAGGTCTTCACTCAGAAGGGCTTAAATCTATCTGAATTATGTGAAAATTTAAATGCTGCCTAAGTCTGACTTTGTTGCTCTTACCAATTATCAGCATGTAACCTTCCTGTTGATTTGTAGAGTTCCTGGGGCAAAAAAAAGTGTTTTCTCCACGAGTTTGCACAGCTCCAAGCAGAGAGAGCCTTTACTCAACTGCTCTGAAAAAAATACCTATTTTGTTCTTTTTCTCTGGTTGGGTTTTGGTTTTGGTTTTTGGTTTTGTTTGGTTTTTTTTTAACAGCAATATGTTATGTGCTTTTTAACTTTCTTCTTTATTCTTTTATTTGCAGTGATGTGGTTGCATGACCTGCAGCATTATTGTAACAGGGACTGTTCAGTGCATGACTTGCTTTTCTGTCCAGACTGCATAACCAAAACTTAACCAGTTCTACACTTAAGACTCATGGCCATCTGATTTCAAAGGGGATCTACTTGCAGAGAAGCCTACCATCCTGGGGGAGTGGCTTTCCCATTTCCCACTTCCATTTACTCTTTCTCTTCACAAAAAAAAAAAAAAACAAACAAAACAAAGCCTCCTATGAGGCTGGAAGAGAGAAAAAAATCCAGTGTTCAGAACTCGACAGGAGGCGTTCTGCAAGCTGACAGGGCAGTGTCAGCTCTCTCCATTTTACTTCTGCCTATCCACTCCTCTAATTCCGATTAACAGTATTAACACGCAGACTTCCTGCAACGTTTTCATACACCGAACTGTAAAATCCTAGCGTTGGTGAGTTCCTAAAAAATACACCTTTGAGTTGCTGTTAAACACCTTCTGCTGCACCTGCACCCTTAAAGGATCCACTTGGAGTCTTTAAATACTTTAAAGCAAAGGAGGTGTTTTACCAGGAGGAGTGACTAACGAATTGCTGCCTGGCTACCCCAGGCAAGCTGCCAGGCTGTTGTGTTCACAGGCACTGCCTGCTTCCTTGCTCTGTATATACACAGTAGATTGTGGCTGTCGTATTTTTTTGTCTCTACATCTTAGCTGTGTTGTCAATTTCCTTCAGAAACTTTCTTTTTTTTTTTTTTTTTGCTTTTCAATCAGTGTACAACTGTTAAAACAATCTGAGGAAAGAACATGAGTGGAGATCAGTATGGAAGGCCGTCTACACTTTCAGTATTACACAGACTGTCCTTGCCAGTTACTAGTTTGGGTCATTTATCTTTTATGCCTGTACTGTTTTATTATCTTTAATTTTTTTTTTCCCCTTCCTCATCACAATCTTGGCTATTTAACTTCCAATTGCACTAGCTTGGCTGTTTCTTTGTATTGCAAAGTTTAGCTATATAAGATCTGCCACATGTAGACAGTGTAACTTCAAAATGCTGTGTACTGCCTATATTAATTTAAGTGTTACTTATTTAATATTCTTAAATATCTGCATATTTATACTGCTGTATCTTTGTTTTGTATTGGACATCCAGTACTGGCAAGACTCAGATGATGAGGGAATGCTGTAGTGTTGTAAGTTAAGAGGTTTGTTGTGTCAGAGTCAGCATGTAAACAAGAGGGAAGGAGGAGGCTTTTCAGCCGTAGGGCTTGCTGGAACATCTGAAGAGTGGTTTGGTTACAGTCCAGTGCTAGACAAACCCCATTCTTGCTCACTTGGATCTTAATCCTGCAGAAATATAAACACTTGTGTTCCCTGCTTACTCCAAGAATGGTTTTGCTTTTCTGGGGCAGTATCATAACCCCTGGCCCTGTTTTCCATATGACCACCCCAAAGCTGGAGAAATGTGTGCGCTGGTCTCCGCAGTCGCTTCTCATCACAAGCCATGGTGCGTGCCTTGTCCGGACAGGTGGGGCTCTGTGCAAAGCTTTCACCTTGGACACAGAAACTCCAAATGTGTTCAGTCCTCAGGGATCTGGATTTGTTGGTGGCACTGTGCCTAGTGACTTGGAGAAAAGACAGGCCACATCCCCACCTCTGTTTCCACATGGCAGCCTGTGCCACTCAGCAAAGGGAAGGGCAGGCAGCAGCGGGCTCCAAGCAGACCGTGCAGGAGAGGGAAGGAAAAGCATTACAAACCTGGTGAGATGTTCTGGCGTGTTCCCTCCTGGGTGCCATGCCAGATGAGGGGGGAGCCTGTGGCTGTCAGGTGCTCTGGCTGATAGCAGTCTGGAAAGACACCTGGAGGGGGATATAGCTTTCGTGGTCCACCAGGACCTGAGACAGTGAAGTCTGATGTGACCTGCGGGGAGGATCTGGGGTGTGGTGATGCCAAGTCAGGTATTCCTGCAGCAGCACTTCCATCAGACTGAGTCCAGGCGAGAGCTAACATTTTTGTGTCTTTCCAGACCCTAGCCATCGATCCCTTCCCTTGTCCTGTGTCCAGGCGAGGGTCAGTAGAGAAACTTGTTTCTGTTGTCTGTTAAAGGCACGAATCATTTCTCATTTGCAAGGGCCACTCCAGTGGGGATTGAGCCCTGCCCCAAGTCAGGCTGGGTGTGGGATCCCTGAACCAGGGGCTCTGTGCAAGGCAGGAGGGGATGGCTGTTCTGTGCACCTGCCTGCACAAGCATCCCAGGGTGAGGCCGAGCAGTGCCTCGTTCCTCCCAGTGGTCTATGCAGATTAGAGACTGAGCATCGGTTGTTCTTGAGCCTGAAGGTGTTTGTATGTGACTGTATTTAGCTAGACAGAAACTGGGTTCACTAACGAAGAGAGATGTCTGGTGGGTGCCAGTAACTTTCAGCGTGTGAACTGGCTCCTTCCATTAGATTAGCCTAGCACCTCTGCCATGAAGTGATTGTGAGTCCAGAAGTGATCTCCAGCATGTCTCTGATGTACTAACTTCATTTGTGCTGCATAGAAAAAAACTTTTACTTTAGTAGCAGCTTGTTTGACAGTCCTGAATTGTGTCAATGAAATTATCCAAGTAACTGTTTGTGAATTTGCCAGTGATATATTTTCTGTAAAAGAATGGATTCTTAGAGTGTCAAAATGTTATTTTCCCATTTCAGTTCATCTACAACTTGTGTAACTGCCAAGAGTGGTAGCAGTATTAATATACATATCTGTATATAGACATACACACGCCAGAAGAAACCAAAAAATACTCAGTAATGATCATTGGAATTGAAATGTTTAATATTTCCTCCTCCCCCAGTCAAATACACGAAAGCTCCAAGGTGACAGAAGAGTGTACAGTTGTTAAACAAGTTGTAAATAAATGCTTATATAAAAGGTAGGTGTCTGCCTTCCCTTTATTTGGTACTGGCTTATAAATTAAGGCCACTTCTCTGCATGTTGAAGTTAGCTGGTTTGAGCCTGTTCTGCTCAATGCTGTGATGGCTGCAGGCAGCTGGGCATTAACAGGGCCCTCAGTAGAGTGGAGATAGGGTGGGTAAGGGCAAGGGTGGGTGAGGGACTGGGGAAGGGCAGGGGGGTGGGTTATGGTGGAGGGAGGGTCATGACAGGGATGGGTAATGGTGGGGCTGGGGAAGGGCAGGGCCTTGCCTTTAAATGCACTTAGAACTGGTGAGTGTGGAAGAGCTGGGGGAAAACTGACTTCATACACAGCAGCAGCTGCACAGGGCCTGCTTTGGCGTTCTGAGGGACACATCTTGGAAATGCCTCCTTCCTGAGGCCCTGCAGAGCAGGGTGGAGGGCAGGTGGGCACCTGCAGGGGTACATCAGAAACAACAAACCTGACTTTTGCTAGAAAGCATTTCCTCCCTGCCTGCCACAGCAGGAATTGCCTCTCAAAGGGCCAAGTGATCCAAAGTTTAGCTGCAGAGGTAGCTAATGGTGTGGGCAAAAAATCTGTCCTCGCTTTCTGCATTGATAACTGCTTTGCCATCCAGACTGGGAGGAGGAGGTGGATGTTCCTACTGGTGATAGAGAAGGCAACAGTGGATGTTAAGCTCATGAGTGTCATGCCTGGTGCTGGAGCTGAGAAGGATGCATGAAGACCCTGCCGCTCCCTTCTAAGGCTGCTTTGCGGAAGGAGCAGGAGAGCAAAGTAGGAGCAAAGAAACCTTAATACCCTGCCTGCTGGCAGCTCAGCCCAGACTTGGTGGTGCCATGGGCTGTAGTACTGCTGCGGCAGGAATGGGAAGAATGCTGGGGGCTGGGGTGGGGGAGGGCAGGGGAGCCCCATGAGTGGTGGCCAGTACTCCCCTGAGGCACAGGCAGGAAGGGGAGGAAGCAGGGAGGTGCTAGACCTTCAGCAGCAGCAATTTGTTTTGGTCATGTGCCCTCTGTCCCATGCCAGCTGCTGATCTTCACCTTGGTCGTCATTTTGGCATCTCCTGTTTATGACCATCACCTCTGCAGTAGTGCCCCCACTGCCAACCTCTCTCTTTTGCTGTACCTTTTTTCCTTTCCCAGTCCAACCACCCCAACTCTGCAGTGCTCCTGCCTCTCCCATCCTCCTGTCCCTCACTCCACATCACCTCCTACACCGCTTACACCCTTCCATTCACCCCATGGTGTGGGGTGAACTGTGGCAAACTTGCTGCTGTCTCAACAAGGAGTCAGAACTGCAGCTTCTCTTCCGTCAGCACATCTACACACTTGCCAGCTGCAGGAGCCTTGACTTTACCACTGTATCCTGTGTTTATCCTGGTGCCATACCAGATGGGCTAGCAGGAGCTAACTGCCACTGCTGTCTTAAAATCATAGATTTTACATCATTGAATCAACCAGGTTGGAAGAGACCTCCAAGATCATCCAGTCCAACCTATCACCCAGCCCTATCCAGTCAACTAGACCATGGCACTAAGTGCCTCATCCAGGCTTTTCCTGAACACCCCCAGGGACGGTGACTCCACCACCTCCTGGGCAGCCCATTCCAATGCCAATCACTCTCTCTGCCAACAACTTCCCCCTAACATCCAGCCTATACTTCCCCCAGCACAACTTGAGGCTGTGTCCCCTTGTCCTGTTGCTGGTTGCCTGGGAGAAGAGACCAACCCCTGCTTAAGTGTTTTGGTTTTTGATCAACAAGAACCTCAAGCAGTGTCCCATGCACACAAGCATCTACAAATACATTTTGGTGCACATGAGTCTGTCTCAAGATCATTCGTGCTACAAGACAGAGCCTGTATCCACTGCACTCTGCAAGGAGGCTGGCAGCAACCTGGATGAAAGGACTGCAGAGCCACCAGGGTGGGCAACGTCACCTGGCACAGGACACAACACAATAGAGAGGTTTCCATCCCTTGTGGACTTAATTCTTTTCTCCTTAGGAGCTGACAGAATAAAATGGCCTCAAAACAGCAAGGTGTCCAATTTATTTGGCAAAGCAGAGAGAGACATGAAGCGAAAAAGGCAGTTATGTCAAAGAGGAAAGATGGATGATGTGATGTACTTGGAGGAGGTGTCACATATCTAAGGTATCCATTGTTTCAGCTCTTCTGAGAGCTCTGGAGGGCAGCAGAGCATCTCTGGGACTTCTGTCTGGTAATAGAGAATTGTCTTTACTCCTTCCCAGGAGTCAAGTATCTCAAAACTGCAGAATGTGTAGTAGGCATCACCATATGTTGGCTTCTGGGACATCTACACTGTTCATAAGCTGCCTGGCAGCACCACGCCACAAAAATCTTGCAAACCATTCGCTGGACAAGGGCAGAGAAATGGGGGAGGGGGGAAACAGAAACACACACAAAAAACCAACCCAAACCACACCACTTCCTTCTAAAAACACAACCAGCCCCTACGCCCTAAACCTCCCAGGCACCTAATAAAGTCAGTCACAACTTGGCAGTGGATGGAAGCTAAGTGATAATTTCTGTTCCATTATCACCCCACTTCACGGAAGTGATACTGACCCAAAGAGGGGTTAAAAATAAGCACTCACACTGTAGAGACAGTACACAGTGCAATTCCAAGCCAGTGTACCAGGGACAGGCTGGCAGGACTTGCTCCCCAACACCTTCAAAACAAGCTTCCCTTCAACGAATGCCAAGCTTCGCCCCTCTGCCTGGCCCCCTCCCGCTGAGAGGCTGTCACTCCTCGCTAGGTGCAGACTGATGTCAGAACAAAAGCTGGCAGGTGTTGCTGCTGGCAGCATAGCGAGATTCTGCAAGCCAGCTCACCACAGCAGTGCTACACCTGGCATGCACCTTGCAAGCAGCCAGAGACCTGACCCAGCCCAGCAATGCACCCCCAGTGCAAAAGAGCCTACACTCAGCAGCACAACTCCTGTCTGGGCTCCCCCGAGCTGTATTAAGTATGTAGTAGCAGACACCAGTGTCTGACAGAGGTGTCCTGGCATGCCAAGCATTTTCCAAGTGCCAAATTCTAAGGGCTCCCTTTTCTGAACTCGTGGCTATTGTGGTGGTGGTTCTAGGGTTTCGTTGGGGGTTTTCATCTGTCTCCTCACAGGAGGAGGGCAGTGACCCTCTACAGGGTTCTCCAGCAAGGTTCCTGAAGGCTACTTCCATCGTAGGCCAAAGCCTCCTCCTGACAAAGCTGACTGCAAAGAAGAACACACCTTGCAAAAGCAATCAGTAGGCAACTAAACCTCCTCCTAGGAGACAGTTGCTGTTATTTCTAAACCTGGGGAGGGAGGGAACAAACAAACAAACAAACTAAACCCCACATACTACTGATAATTTGTTCAGAGTTAATGTGATGCTCCAGAACCTTCAAATCCAGGCCATCCCAAGACTGATTCTCTGAACAGAATGGGTAATGCTGGTTTGCATCATCTTCAAAACGAGAGCCTGTCATGGCAGCATCCTCTGCAGACCATTGCTCCCTGTGCTAGGACAAGGAGCAATGGATGGAAGCTGCAGCACAGGAGGTTCCAGCTCAACACAAGAGGGAATTTCTTGACTGTAAGGGTCACAGAGCACTGAACAGGCTGCCTGGAAAGGTTGTGGAGTTTCCTTCTCTGGAGACTTTCAAGGCCTGTCCCTGTCTGGCTGTGTTCCTGTGTGACCTGAGCTACATTGTACAGTCCTGCTCTGGCAGGGGAGTTGGACTCAACGATGTCTGAAGGTCCCTTCCAACCCTTAACATCCTGTGACCAGCTCTACACCAGTTCTGAAGTGCAACTCACTAAGAAGAGGCTGTTTTCAATCCACCTTGCTCCACAGAAACTTGCATCCACCTACCTGTAAGAGGGTGTAGGATAACCTCAGCTGCCAAAGCACCTGGTTTTAAAATGAGTTTACTACACAGACTGGTGCTGTCTGCAGATGGAGTTAACAGCAACTGCAGAAGCTCCTTGGGAGGCATGAAGCTGTCTGGGTAATACATCAAAAACCAAAAGAAGATCAACAGAGCAACAGTCTTGAAAATGCTTTATTGAACCGTGTGTCTTATTGTAATGTGCAGAAGATGTGTTTGTAAAGACTACAGCTTGAAAAAATTTTCTGAAAATCCCCAACAATCAATTAAAAAAAAAAAAAAGGAAAAAGAAAAAAAAGATAAGTCCCTACTGGGAGTAACTCTCAGGGTAAGCAGAGGCCTCATGTCAAGTTTCCCTTGAAACATTTCCTGTTGCAGAGAGTGAAGGAAAACGAAGCTACTACTGCTCTGTGTGGAAAGAACCAGGATTTGATGTTTAGTTCTGGAAGAAAAAAAACAACCAGCAAAGGGGAGTGGAACTTCAGTCTGTTGGGCTGCTTCTTTTGCTGCTGTTGCTTGGGATTGGCATACAGGTCAGCTCTGCTGAGGACACCTCCTGCTGCTCAAGCCTGGAAATTTACTCTAACACGCTAGCGGTGCTGCAAGGATGGAAGGAGAAAGAGAGAAGGGGGTGGGGGGTGAGGTGAGAAACATCTGGACAGACACTGTTATGGTATCACCCTAGTTTTAAATTCCATCAGAAGCTGTGTGCACTTTTGTTATTATAACCAAGCTTTTACATAAGGAGAAAAAAAAAGCAGGGAGGGGCAGGAGGAGAGAGAGAAAGAAAACCAAACCCAAACATACTCCTCCTGTCCTTGTCTTGGGGCTGTTACAGACTTCTATGCACAGGCACACCACACTCTGCCTTTCTGAGGTGGCCTGATTCAACCAAAAGGCTTTGTTTTCGTTTTTGTTTTCCCCTGTACCAGCAAAAATGGCCATAAGAAACAATAAATTAAAAAGGCGCCAATGTTAGCACTGAACACTCAACTGACAAGTCTGGGACTGCACATCCTCAGACTCTCCTGGTAAGAACGAAAGGCATTCTGCAGACTATGAAGCCAACACAACTCAAAACCACGACCTGAGACGGTGAAAGGCCTGGCTTTAACCTAGAGACCAGATGATCCAAGTTAACTTGGTGATTGCATGAACGGTCTGTAGCTGAGTAACACAGGCTCGAACGATTACAAATTAACAACCTCGAAAAAGAAAAAAAACTTTTAAACAAGTGAACATCCTTGGACTTTAGGGCACACAAAAGCCCCTTTCGGTAGCTTCCAGCAGTGGCCTTAACTCTTGTGTCTCCTGCAGATGCATAAAAACGAAACTGAGCTCCACGCTGAGGCGCTGGCTAAGCAGGGCCACGTTATGGTCAGGTACAGCCAAACGCCACAGTGCCCCTGTGTGACCGCAACAGATCCGTCCCCTGCAAGGACAGCACAAAAGATGTCATCCTGCCACCATTATTACTGAAGAAGCTACTTTCTGGCCACGGATTGCTCCTCCTCAGCACTAAACCTTTCTCTGGTGTAACCTCTGAGTACAAAGGGAAAAGCTTCGCTTCGTTCGGTGTGGTTTTTTTTGTTTTGGGTGATTTTACTACTCTTTGCATTCGGATTTCTTTTTTTTTTCCTTAAGGACAAGGTCACTAAAAATTCATGCACGCTGCAAAAAACGTCATGCAGTAGTTTAAGGTAAACCATCCAAGCAGTTTTTATTCATTAATATTCATAAATACACACAGCAGCTTCATTAGAGATTTTTCATTTTTTAAATTTTCAGTTTGAATGTGGAGTATTAGGAGAGCTTTTTGCACATCAAGCTACAGGACACAGAGCTTTTTTTCTCTGCACTGTGACCTATATTTACCTGCTAATAGTAAAAATTGGTTAAGTGGAAATGATTATCATATATCTTTGCTCTCTTCCTTTGAATGTACACAATGTAACAAGAGTGACAGACCTGAAGTTACAATCACCAAAACAAACCCAAGATAGTTGTTGTCCACTTTTCATTGGCAAATACAGCACAGAGGACATTGTCTGCAAGGTGGGATGTCATCAAAGAGGAGGTGGAGGAGGCTCATTTCCTTTATTACTCTCTTTTAAATTTAGGTTTTCTAAAGCAACATCTAGAGGCATAATATCTACACAGCCCATAGCACCAAAATCTGCAATCTCCCCCCGCTCATCCTCATCGGAGGAGGAACTTTCTTCCCGCATCAAGGTGGACAGTAGAAGCTCCTGAACAAAGAGGCTGCAGTCTGCCCGTTCGCTCTCCATCGACTGACGCTCCGCTTCCGACATCTTCGGCTCGTTCAACCTGCACAGCGGCAAGGGAAGAGAGAACACAGGCAGTTGGTGAAAGCCCATTTTGCTGTTATCGCTGCTGATGGGTGCCAAAGGGCCCTCAAAACCACACAATCAACCAGCTTGGAAGAGACCTCCAAGATCATCCAGTCCAACCTAGCACCCAGCCCTGTTGTAGTTAGGGTCTGGCGATGTGAAGATGGCGCGATGTCACAGAAAGGAGCCCTATCTTTCCGTGACATTGCGCCACCTTCAGATCGTCAGACCCTAACTACAACATAGCCCTAGACAACCAACTAGACCAAGGCACTAAGTGCCTCATCAAGTCTCCTTTTAAACATCTCCAGGGATGGCAACTCCACCACCTCCCTGGGCAGCCCATTCCAATGCCAATCACTCTTTCTGTGAAGAACTTCCTCCTGACATCCAGCCTATACCCCCCTAGCGCAATTTTAGACTGTGTCCTCTTGTTCTGTCCCTGGGTGGTGGCAGAAGAGACCAACCCCACCTGGCTACAACCTCCCTTCACATAGTTGTAGATGGCAATGAAGTCTGCCCTGAGCCTCCTCCAAGCTAAACACCCCCAGCCCCCTCAGCCTCACCTCATAGGGCTGTGCTCCAGGTCCCTCACCAGCTTCATTGCCTGCAGGATAGTCCTGCTCACACTGTGACAGGTACAGCTCTGGCACCCTCTGACATCTCAGCCCAGCAGCCCCTGGCACTCTCTGACACGTTGGCCCAGCAGCCCTCTATTGCTGCTCCACAGCATGGGCACTCAGGACAGCCTGCTGAACCAGCCAGAGGGCTGTTCCACAGCATGGGCACCCAAGACAGCCTGCTGAACCAGCCAGAGGGCTGTTCCACAGCATGGGCATCCAGGACAGCCTGCTGAACCAGCCAGAGGGCTGTTCCACAGCATGGGCATCCAGGACAGCCTGCTGAACCAGCCAGAGGGCTGTTCCACAGCATGGGCATCCAGGACAGCCTGCTGAACCAGCCAGAGGACTGCTCCACAGCATGGGCATCCAGGACGGCCTGCTGAACCAGCCAGATGGTTGTTCCACACCATCAGCACCATGTCTGCTCTGACAGGGGAACAGTTGTGAGTGGATGTGTTAGGTGCTGGCCTTGCACTTCACATCACTCATCTTACACAGTTTCTTTACTGTTGAAACTCCTTCTGTTCCTTCATTCTCTGTATTGTTTTCTTACATGCTCCATATCTCAACCTGTAGGATTTTGCACTTTTCTCCCAAATTCTCCTTCCCATTCTGCTAGGGAGAGGGAGGCAGTGTGTGTGAGTGGCTGCGTGGGACTTGGCTGCAGGTGGGCTTAAAACCACAACAGACACAAAATAGCTTCCTAGAGATTCCTGAAGTATGATGGAGCTACTAGTGCTGGTTTGAGGCTAACTGGAATATTTTACTGAGAGAAATTAGATCATTGGCTGTGAAAAGAAAACTGGCTTCCTGACAGGCAAGGAAATTGCTTGCTCAGACTGTTGAAGTCACAGCCTGTGACAACTGCAGCTACTTTAAGTTTCTGAACTAATGAGTATCTGATTGGAAGACATCACTCACTGTATTGCACTTGGTAAAAATAACACTGGCTCCAACACAGGTCTGCTGGCACAGCAGCTCTTAGAATGCCCAAACTCTTGCACAATACCAAAAGAAAAACAAGACTATGTATAGGGAAAGGGTGGCAGGGGAGGGGGTGTGAAGAAGTGTTTATTTCAGGGCCACAGTCAACTTTCAGGAAGAGCCTGAATGATACAGGGGGTGAGCTCCTCTGTACTATAACCCTGGGACCCAAGTACAACTCCTAAGGTAAAGGATGCCATTAGCAGAATGCTTACTTGCTTTGCTATCCTGTCACAAAAATAAGTACTACACAAAATAATTAAGACATATAAATAAATTCCCATTCAACTTTCAGCTCTTGTAAGACTGATTTCATGTAATACTACCCTACAATTCCCTCTCTATTACAGCTCAGATTTATATGCACCTCTGCTGGAAGTGGGAGGGAAAAAAAAAAAATCACCAAGCACAATTCAGTCAAGAAACATTTCCTTTGCTCCTCTTGAAGTCAAGATGCAGCAACTAATGTTTGCCCATTGCGTGGGAGCAAAAGGCATTAGGTTTGAGAAGATGTTACAAACACCAACACAAGCACAGTGTGCTGGCTACAGACTTGATAAAGGATCTGGCAGAAGTTCCCTGCCTGGGCTCCTAAGTAACTTTTATCAGCCAAAATTCAAAACCAGCCTCCCTTTTCAAAGTTTCTAAAACCCCATACTCCAGTCTAAACCTTCAGACATGTTCCTAGACACATCCCAGCACATTTGGCCCTCCTTTTGGCAAACACTGTTCCACCACTAGATACTTCTGCCGCCAGCTCCTGGAGCTGGCTTTCCAAAACCATAAGGCAGCTACAAAATGTTGCTCCTGGATACTAAATAACTGGTTTTCCTTTCAAGCTGGAAGTGTGAAGGAAGCAAGTTTTAGGTATTACAAATTTCTGTGACCACTGGTGATGTGTACCGTGAATGTGTTCTATCACTGGGGGGTTGGACTAGCTGGACTTTGCTATGAGGACAGGCTATGAGAATTGGGGTTTTTCAGCCTCGAGAAGAGGCGGCTTTCAGAAGACCTTGGAGTGGCCTTCCAGGATCTGAAGAGGGCCTACAGGAGAGCTGGGGTGGGACTATTTAGAAGATCTTGTAATGACAGGATGAGGAGTAATGGGTTTAGATCAGCAGAGCAGAGATTTCAACTCGATGTTAGGAAGTTCTTTCCAGCAAGGGCGGTGAGACACTGGCACAGGTTGCCCAAGGAGGCTGTGGATCCACAACCTCCCTGGAAGTGCTCAAGGCCAGACTGGATGAGGCCTTGAGCAACCTGTTCTAGTGGGAGATGGCCTTGCCTATGGCAAGAGGTTGGAAGTAGATGATCTTTGAGGTCTCTTCCAACCCAAACCATTCTGTGATTTTATGATCTTTTGAGGTTCCTTCCAGCCTCTGACATTCTGTGATTAATTATCCTGTTAACTCTGAGCTGCATTTCATCAGACACTTGCTTACTAGGGCATCTGCCCAACCCAAAACCCCTTTGGCTCCACTGAGCTTTGTGTCTCTTATTCAAGACTAAGGCAAACTAGAAACAGTGAAAGGTAAAAAGCACAGAACAAGTTACCTTGTAAGAAGAAACTGGGAATTCTGGACAGTCTGCTGACTGTTTTCTGGGTTGGATGTGTTGGTTGTTGTTGTAGATTGTGTCATAGTGGTGTTGACGTTGATGGTGTTAGTGCGCCTAGTTGCATTGCGAGCAGTCTCCAGTTGTTGCCGTGCTGCCTGTGCATGTTGTCGCTCCAACTGCAGTTGCATCTGCAGCTGCTGTAACTGAGAAGCAGAAGGGCCAGAGGAGTTCAGCTGTCCTCCTGCAGAACGCCTCACGCCTGATAGCTGAGACAAAAGCTCTGCCAAAGAAAAGGAAAGGTGTGTGATGAAGAAGGTTAAGCCCGCAGGACACAACACAATGAACACGCCCTGAGCTCCAGCACACCCGCTCCTTGTTTTCAGTGGGTGAAAGAACAAAAATGCTGACCAGCCTATGAACCTCTTGGAAGAAAGTTCTAGCATTCACTGTCTCACAGGACAAGGATGACTGGGTCATTTACCCAGAAGTATTCCAAATAAGCCAAAGTTTAATTCCTCCAAAATAACAGAGGAGCCAATGCGTAAGATCTTGTAATGACAGGACCAGAGCAATGGGTTTTAACTGGAAGAGGGGAGATGCAAACTAGATGTTAGGAAACCTGAGTTCTTTACAGTGAGGATGGTAAGACACTGACACAAGTTGCCCAGGCAGGCTGTGGCTGCTCCCTCCCTGGAGGTGTTCAAGGCCAGATTGGACAAGGCCTTAAGCAACCTGTTCTAGTGGGAGGTGTCCCTGCCTATGGCAGGGAGTTGGAACTGGATGAGCTTTGAGGTCCCTTCCAACCTAAACCATGCTATGATACGGAATGCCTGGCAAAAAATCATGTCCTTGAAACGTCAAGTCAAAACAGCAATGGACTAAAGAATGACTTCATTCTGGTTTTGGTTGGTGATTTTTACTCTCAGGATAACACAGGTTTCACTTTCCCAGTATCTCAGAGGGAAAACTGTGCTGCAGCAAAGAGGAGTATCATACTATTGCTGTAAGCATTTTTACTAAGTGAGCATTACCTCTCATTAAAAAAAACCCCACATTTTTACTGCTGGAATTTCTATTTCTGCAGAATTACAGAGAAGGCTTAGAAATAAATAAAAAAAGGTCTCTAAGTCTTCCAACTCAGAGGGCTGGAATATTTATAATGTTTCATCCCCAAGTCTTCCACCTCAGAGGGCTGGAATATTTAAGAGTATGCCCCATCCATAGTTTTTTTACAATAAAAACCACTGCTTAGTGCAGAATTTCTGCTGCACTCTGTGTGGAATCACAGAATTAGCCAGATTGGAAGAGACCTCTAACAACTCCTAATTCACTAACCCATGGCACTAAGGGCCTCATCCAGCCTCCTTTTACGCATCTCTGGGGATGGGGACTCCATCACCTCCCCAGGCAGCCCATTCCAATGCTAAACACTCTTGCTGTGAGGAACTTCTTCCTAACCTCCAGCCTAAACCTGCCCTGGCATAGCTTGAGGCTGTGTCCTCTTGTTCTGTCCCTGGGTGGTGGCAGAAGAGACCAAACCCACCTGGATACAACCTCCCTTCAGGAAGCTGTAGAGAGAAAAAACATCTGCTCTGAGCCTCTCCTTCTCCAGGCTGAACACCTCCAGTTCACTCAGCCTCTCCTCACAGGGCTGTGCTCCAGCCCCCTTACCAGCCTTGGTGCCATTTTATGGACATGGTCAAGCACCTCAACATAGAATCATAGAATGGTATAGGCTGGAAGGGACCTCAAGGATCATCCAGCTCCAACCCCCTGCCATAGGCAGGGACACCTCCCACTAGAGCAGGCTGCTCAGGGCCTCATCCAGCCTGGCCTTTAACGCTTCCACGGAGGAAGCATCCACAACCTCCCTGGACAACATCTTTCTTAAGTTAAGGGGCCCATAACTGGACACAGAAGGTAATTCTTACATCAGCTTATTCTTGTAGTTGATGCAGAGGAAAAAAAGGAGGACAGCATCACTCCTACAGAATTACTCTACAGGTCATGACAATTCCCCCTTCATTACACTAACAACATTAAACCCTTCTAACCAGGGCTTCCTAAAACAAAATGCAGTGTGTGGAACTCAGGATGGTCAAATAATTGTTACCAGCACTGACAGCAATACCAAGATTAATTAACTTTTCGTTCTATTGTGACTACTGGAAAATGCCACAGAAGGGAAGGGAATAATATATAACAGATGCTATAATAATTTATTTTAAACAGAAAAGTTCTAGTGGTCTTTCCTATTTATTACTCCAGCAGAATGGAGGATAGGGAGCTTGCAGATGGGATTTAGATGTATTTATTCCCACTGTAAATTAAAGCTTAAGAGGAGAGTGAAGCAGCACTTGGAAGCAGATGTGAATCTGGGACAGTCTTCTTATTAAAAAGGACATCCAGCTCAGGGCAAGAGTGAACTCTAAATGCAAAACCACAGCTTCCATCAGGGACGAAAAGATTCAAAAGAATATAAGCTTCACCCTACATTAAATGCTGCTAGGTGAGGTCCTATGAAACTGAAAAACCTCAGCAGCCAATCCACATTCATCTGAGCTGAGCCAGCTGCCCTTCTAAGAGAAAGGCAAGGTCTTGCACTCAAGGCTTCACAATCATCCTCCCTCCTTGAACAAACTCCAGTCCTTTTCAGATCCTCCTGTGACGTCACACTCTGTTTTCTTCTCTCAATGAAATACTTCCTCCTGGCTAATTTTCAAGAGTTAAATCAGGTCACAGAAGGCCAGTGAGCACTGGAGCCAGCAGAAGGCAGGAAAGGGGACTATAATTAAGGAAGGCAGAGGAGCCAGAGCTCCCCTTCCAGGGGCAATGACTGGTTAATCTGGCTGACTGACTACCTCTCTCTGAAGAAGTCACAACATGGCAGTAGGAAGCTCCAGTGTATGCCTTCTTGGCATCTGAAGCAAAGATGGACGATGGTACAAATTCATGTTTCCTTGACATGCCGGCATAGTCAAAGACCACTGCATAAAACCACTTCTGATTTCTCCTTAGGTAAAGGCTATTTGCATTCAGATTGGTCTGCATTCTCCATTTTTAATTTCTTGTTACAGAAATAAATGCTATTTTCACAAAGCTAAACACAAGGGGGGGGAAAAGAAAAGAGTTATTCCTGGGAATCTTAAAGACATGCCTTTGTTATTTTCTGGTGTCAAAAATGGGACACCTTTCCTCTCTTCACTTTGGTTTTCCTCCCCCCCATCCCACCCCAAACCTGACCAAACGACACAGCAAATACCTGCATTAGGACATGTATGTAAGGATTTAGAAGTACACCTTAAATAAATCTATGGCATTGGCAAATCTGGCATTTGAACAGCAGCCTGAACACAAACTGCACATTTTACATGTCCACGAATGCTCAATTCAGCTAATTTACTTTTCTGAGATAGGAGTCTCCTCTGTGAGCACCTGTATCCATGTGGCAAATTACAATGAGATGTGCTACTGCAGGTGATGAAAGCTGGACATAATTAGTTGTAAAATGAAATCTACGATCTGTGCACAAATTAAGTTTAGGAATAAGCTTCACATCATTTAGAATTAAAAGCACAAGATACAAGCAGCTGTATTCAGCACTGGTTAGGCCACACCTTGAGTCCTGTGTCCAGCTCTGTGGCCTTCAATTTAAGAAAGATGTTTTGAGTGCTTGAATGTGTCCAGAGAAGGGCACCAAAACTGGTGAGGGCACAGCCCTGTGAGGAGAGGCTGAGAGAGGTGGGGTTGTGCAGCCTGGAGAAGGAGGCAGCTCAGGGCAGACCTCATTGCTCTCTACAGCTACCTGAAGGGATGCTGTAGCCAGGTGGGGGTTGGTCTATTCTCCCAGGCAAGCAGAGACAGAGCAAGAGGACACAGCCTCAAGCTGTGCCAGGGAAGGTTCAGGATGGATGTCAGGAAGAAATTCTTCACAGCAAGACTGTTTGGCTTTACAATGGGCTGCTTGGGTAGCTGGTGGAGTCCCCATCCCTGGAAGTGTTTTCTAAAAGGAGGCTGGATGAGGCATTTAGTGCCATGGTTTAATCAGAAGGTGTTAGGTGATAGGCTGAACTCCATCTCAAGGGTCTCTTTCCAACAATTCTGTGATGTTTTGTGATCCTGTTTCAGCATCTTCATGCACAGGCCCCTGCAACAATCCAGTGAAGTGTGCTGCTCAGCTGCAAGCAGCTGCACTTACACCGTGGGCTTTGTGTGCAAAGACAGAATCACACAGTGGAAAGCAAGGCAATTATTGTCTTCAATTTCGCTCTGCTCGAGGTAAAACCTGTGGTTACAGCACTTACCAGCTATAGGATCCATGGCTTCTCTATTGCTTGGAGAATATGAACTCTGAGAAGATGAAAGCCCACCAGGGGAACTGGTAGTAAAGTGCATGTTTGATCTACGTGCACGGGGGCCTCCCAAGCCCCGGCCCGGGTGGAACATCCTACGTACATGCCGAACGCCACTGGATTCATCGTGACCTGGAGGTTAAGGAAGAAAGAACTGCGTGGCATTGAGTAACAAAGAATGGGTGAGAGGCTCAGGTGAACACTGTTCTGAAAGAATGATTCAGCTTCTGAAGCAAAGCTAAGGTACACCATGGCCATGAGGCCAGTCAGACTTACTGATGGGAACTCCAAGGTACACAATGCTGCCTACATTAAACAGACTGTATGCTGGTTTGAGGCTAAATGAAATATTTTAATGAGAGAAATTAGATCATTGTCTGAAAATAAAGTCTGTATCATTAACTGATTTGCTGAGAGAGATAAAAAAAGAGCCAAAACGTCCACAGTTTGCCCCACTCTGGTCTGTGATGCTGCTTCCTTCCACTTCTCCTTCAGTCTGCTCTAGTATGTCCTCTAATCTTGGATGACACAAAACAACCTTAAGCTTTGCTGGTTGTTTTGTTTGTCTGTCTGGGAAAGTAGAGGGAGAAAGAGAGGGTAGCTCTGAGCCCCTTCTGGGCAGTTTTCTTTGTCCAGGAGGGAGGAGTTTGGATGTATTATTTCTAATTCATATGGAATTGTAAATACCTGTAAATACATTGTGTATATATGCTTGTACATTTAACTTTGCTCTAAGTACATCTCCATCTTGATTCCAAGCCATCTTGAGCTGGTCTGGTAAATTCCAGTAGTGGAGTGGGGACAGTTCCTAATCCACTACAGAAGCAAAGCTAAGGTACACCATGGCCATCATGCCAGTCAGTCTTATTGATGGGAATCTAAGGTACCCAGTGCTGCCTACATTAAACTCTCTGTACTTCTCCACCTTTCTAGGGTGTCTAAGAAACACCAAGATTAATCTCCAAGAGATTTTTAGACCAAATTTTCTACTTGGTCATCTGAAAATGCTGACAAACACCTGCTCAGCCAAGCCACTTACAGAGACATAGGGATTTTATTCTCCCTTCCCATTTGAAAGTGATTTTTAAAGTTTATTGCCATAGTAATTACTGTATCCCCACTGACTTCTGTACTTCATGCTTTTACTCAAAAGATTGCATCAGTCCTTAAGAAATTAAGTTTCTGGAGTATCCAAGCACCATCACTGCAGCCTTTTGTTTCACCTTTCCTCTGTTAGCCAAAGAATCAGAGAATGGCAGGGGTCAGAAGGGGCCACTGAAGATCACTTAGTACAATCTCTTTGTCAACACAGGTACTCAGAGAATTATCAGGGCTAGAAGGGACTACAAGGATCATCTAGTTCCAACCTCCCTGTGCTAGTTTGAGGATAATTTTTAACTGAGAGAAATTAAATCCTTAGCTGTGAAAAGAAAGAAAAGCAACATGTGTCCTATTGTCCTATATCACCATTCTTCTGCTGAGAAACACAACTAGTCAAAAAAAACTAAGACTGGCACTTCACACACACAGCTCAGCTCTCTCATTTCAGGCTATGCCTTCTTTCTGGTAGTCTGGTCTCCAGCTGATTCTGCCTTTAACTCTCTAACCCACCTAACCCCTTTTTCCTCTAACCTCCTTGTTGTCTTTTTTTTTTGACATCTCAGATGTCCATATTTATCACAAGATATACATGGATTGATCTGATTATTTCTGACAGGAAGGAAAGAGGGAGGGGGAAGGGGGTTTGGGTGGGGAGCCCTCCTGGGGGCTTTGTTTCTGGGAGGGGTATTGTGTTTCTGTGTTACTTTTAATTTGTATATAACTGTATATATGCTTGTATATTGTGCTCAGCTGTAAATATAGCTTCATCTCTTCATTTCCAGCTTGTCTGAGCCTAGTCTGAGTGATTTTCAAAGTGAGGGAGGGGTAGGAGGGCAGGTAACTACCAAACCTTAACATCATTATTTTGGCACCCACTGTGGGGTGGTAGCATGTGCTAATGATGGTAGAGGCCAGCACCGGATGGCTGGAAACCTATCCAGTTCCACAGGCTACTGCACCTAACACCATTCTTGGCTTGGAGAGACAGAGCATGTGGAGACATGGAACTCCAGAGAGAATCGAGTCAGACAATGGCACTCATTTCAAGAACAATCTTGTGAAAAACTGGGCCAAAGAGCACAGCATTGAGTGGATCTACCATATACCCTACTATGCACTAGCTTCAGGGAAGATTGAGNCAAGCTGTTAGGAGTTTTCTGTTCTAGGTACCATCGGCATCCAACAATGAAAGAATCTATGAGAGAATCTACAGTACATGAGCACGAACCCAACGTCACCTGGGAGTCCCTGTTCTCGTCTCATCTGTGAGGAGACAAACTGTTTGCTGTTCTGAGCTTTTGAAGCACCTACACCTAAGACAGCCAGAATGAAGTGTGCACTGAACTTGTAATATTCATTAGTGTAAATACTGGTTTAGATTAGACAGATAGTTCTCAGCAGAACACTGAGTGATACAGAGAGATGGATTGTGCTGGTTTGAGGCTAATTTTTACTGAGATATATTAAAGCCTCAGCTGTGAAAATAAAGAAGAAAAATACGATGTGTCCTATATCACCTACTCTTCTGCTGAGAAACACAACTAGTCAAAATATACATAAGACTGGCAGTTCACAGACACACACAGAGCTCAGCTCTTTATTTCGGGCTGTGCCTTCTTTCTGGTAGTCTGGTTTCTGGCTGATTCTGCCTTTTATTCTCTAGTCCACCTAACCCCTTTTTTCCTCTAACCTCTTTGTTGTCTTTTTTTTTTTTGACATCTCCCCTCAGATCTCCAGATTATTTCTGACAGGAAGGGGGTTTGGGTGGGGAGCCCTCCTGGAGGTTTGATTGTTTCTGGGAGGGGTATTGTGTTTCTGTGTTGCTTTTAAATTGGACACAACTGTATATATATGCTTGTATGTTGTGCCAAGCTATACACACAGCTTCATCCCTTAATTCCCAGCTGTTGGAGTCCAGTCTGGGTGATTTTTTTAAGTGTGTGTGGGGTGGGTAACTCCCAAACTATCACACCCCTTACCATGGGCAGGGACACCTCCCACTAGATCAGGTTGTCCAGAGCCACATCTAGGGACAGGGCTACCACCATCTCCCTGGGCAACCTGTACTCCTAGATCAGGCTGCACAATAATGCATCAAGGCAGGCTTTGAAAGTCTTCAGAGGAGACTCCACAACCAGCTTCTGTGATGGTTTGTTGATCCCAAAGGGTGAATGTTTCCCCTGCTCAAAGGGGCAATTAGCTAATTCCAGTTGGGACAATGCTACCTTGCATCTTCCCTCTTTCCTCTACTTCTCCATGTCAGATGCTTACATTTCTAATCATACCTTTTACACCATTTCTCATGTAAGAGACTAATCAAAATAATTTTAAGATTATTTTTCTCAGGAAGATTTTAGACACTCATTAGTCCAAGTTAGTTGAGACAAGGCTTCCTTTTAAATAAAAAAAATCACTATGATGTAGTTCATTGGTGCAAAACTAAACAGCATAGGCTTGTGTGTTTTGTTTTACTGTTACTAGGCTTTTAGCTGAGCTCCTCCTGCCTCCCATTTTCTTTATCTGCTATGTCAAAGTAAGGTCCTATGGAGTCCTGGTGGACAAGACATTCTCCATTGGACTACAACGTGCCTTTGTGGCCAAGAAGGACAATGGGATCCTGGGGTGCATTAAGAGCAATGTGGGCAACAGATCCAGGGAGGTTCTCCTCCCTCTCTTACTTTGCCCTGCTGAGACCTCACCTGCAATACTGTATCTAGTTCTGAGTTCCCCACCTCCGGAGGGACAGGGATCTACTAGAGAGAGTCCAAGGGAGGACTACAAAGATGCTGAAGGGGCTGGAGTGCTGCCCTGTGAGGAGAGACTGAGGGACCTGGGGCTGTTTGGTCCGGTGACGAGAAGACTTAGAGAAAATCTAATCAATGTTTATAAATATTTGAGGGTTAGGGGTCAGGAGGGAGAGGACAAACTCAGTTGTGCCCTGAGATAGCACAAGGAGCAATGGGTATGAACTATAGCACAGGAAGTTCCACCTCAACATGAGGAAGAACTTCTTTACTATAAGGGTCATGGAGCACTGAAACAGGCTGCCCAGAGAGGTTGTGGTATCTCCTTCTCTGGAGGCTTTCAAGGTCTGTCTGGATACGTTCCTGTGTGATCCTGTGATCCCATGACCTGAGCTAGATCGTATGGTGCTGCTGTGGCAGAGGGGTTAGAGTCCATCTCTTTGGGTCCCTTCTAACCCCTAACATCCTGTTATCCTGTGAACTCTAAACTTCAGTTACAGTGCAGAACCTCAGGATGTCATGGAGGCCAAGACTGAAAAGAATAATGACTTCTCATAACTGGAAGGAACTTTTGACTATTACAAAAAGACTTTACAGATCATCTGCCAAACTGACTGGCTACACAGCAAAACTTAGTATCTGTGGTGTAAAAGGACAGCTTCTCCTGGCACACAACACACTTTGCCTAGCATCTCTCCAAGTATCCCAAACCTGGCTGCTGCCAGAAACAAATTCTGCATTAGATGGACTAGGCAAGTTTTTCCTCACCAGATTTGGTACCAAAGGCTGGCGCCTGAGGGGCTTTTCAAGCAAATGACTATGGGATAACTAACTGCAGCTGTTACAAGATTTTGAGACAAACATGATGCTTTAAATGCTAGGTGAGCCTGTATCTACACCTTTCCAGCTACACAAGAGTAAAAAAAGCCTTTATAAACCTTAACTTGTGACAAATAGAGAAACTGACAAGTACTTCGTGCTGCAAACCAGTATTTGATAAATTTGCAAGTGTTTTCCTGCTCAAGTAAGAAACTGTGCTTTAAAGACTGCAGGAATAAAGAATATGCCTTGCAATGGCAGCACAAGATTTATAAGGACATATGCAGCTTTCTGGGACAACTTAAGGAATGAAAACACACAAGTCAAAATAAAAATAAATCATACATGTCCAGACAACAGTTGGAAGATGAACTCCAGTAGATCCTACAACTAAAGCTTACCTCAAACTGTAACAGAAATCTTCACTGTAGGAAAAGCAAAGACCCTTCTCCATCTCCCTTTTTTAGCTCCACAGCACAACTCCAGAGTTGCTCCATATAGCTCCAAGTTCATAGAATGTTTGGGTTGGAAGGGACCTTTAAATGTTATTTAGTCCCAATTTCCCTGCAGTAAGCAGGGACATCTTTAACCAGAGCAGGTTGCTCAGTCAGTAAGCAGGGACATCTTTAACCAGAACAGGTTGATCAGAGTCCTGTCCCATCTGATATTGAATATTTCCAAGGATGTGGCATCTACCATCTCCCCGGGCAACCTGAGCCAGTGTTTCACCACCCTCAATGTGAAAAATGTCCTCCTTATATGTAGCCTAAATCTGTCTTGTTTCTTGTTTGAAACCATTAACTAAAACCAGTACACCCCTTGCCCCATCACAACAAGCCTTGCAAAAAAAGGACTGTCCTCATCTTTCTTACACTCCTCTAAGTACTGAAAAGGCACTGTGAAGACTCCCTGCAGCCTTCTCCAAGCTGAAGAACCCCGACTTTCCTGCCTTTTCTCAAAGGAGAGCTGTTCCAGACCTCTGATCATTCTGTGGCCTTTCTCCGGACCTGATCCATCAGGTTTATGTCCTTCCAGTGCTGAGGACTCCAGAACTGGACGCACTAATCCAGGAAAGGTCTCACCAGAGTGCTGCAGAGACAAAATATCACTTCCCTCAACTTGCTGACCACACTTTTTTTTTGATGCAGCCTGGGATGTGATTGGCCTTCTGGGCTGCAAAGTGGCTCATATTGAGCTTTTCATTCACCAGTACCCCCTAAGTCCTTCTCCATAGCGCTGTTCTCAACCCTGTCATATCCCAGCCTGTATTGACAATGAGGACTGCCCCAACACATGTACCAGACCTTGCACTTGGCCTTGTTAAACCACATGAAATTCACAGAGATGCACTTCTCAAGCTTGTCCAAGTCTCTCTGGGTGGCATCCTGTCCTTCAGGCATGGCAACTGCACCACTCAGCCTGGTGTCATCCGCAGACCTGCTGACAGCACTCTCTATCCTATTGTCAATCTCTATTGCTGAAGATACTGAACAGTACTGGACCCAAGAGACTGCACTTGTCACTGATCTCCATCTGTATATTGAGCTCTTGACCACTAACCTCTGGATGTGACCATCCAGCCACTTCCTTATCCACTGGACAGTTTACATCTCTCAAATGCAGAGAAAAAAGGTCATCACCCTGCTCCTCCAAACTGCTGGGATCTCTGCTCCTGTCCACATGGAAATACAAAATCAAGACACCTGCTTCTATTTAACTTTGTAGTGTTCTTTGTATTATTAGTCACTTCACAGTGCAAATAAACACTGAAAATTATAGTGTAGTAGTAACTCAAACATGCACTTAGCTTGTCCTGGTGCTAAACAATAGAACTAGCAAACTTAAATGCAATCAAACACAGAAATGAGCTTATCTCTCAAATGCTCTCTCCCTTTTATTAATGAGCTCTATTGCAAGGGCTTGCATTTAATCTTTTTTGCACTCCAGTTGCTCATGTATTCCTTTTTTTTTTCCCTGTTTAAAAAAATCTTTAAACAAAATCCCCACTATCAAAGTAAAAATGCAGCCATTTTGTTTGTTTAAATGAGACACAGAAGAACACTTCAGAGAGCTTACTTACTGTAGGGCAGATATATAGCCTCGTTATCACTATAAAAAAAAAGGTAAATTAAAATAAATGTCATCAGTTAATCCTGGGGCAGGAGAGGAGGAAGAAAATTATTTCTGGAACAAGGCTAAAATCCCAATAGTTCCAGCTCTTCAGCCATTGAGCATAGATAAATATGCATAACCTCCTGTTGAAGTAACTGAAAGGCAACACCCTGTTTCTCAGGAGATCTGAAAGCTTTCCAAGTTACATTATAAAATGGCAGTTACACTATGAAATTATGCTATTAAAACATGATGCTAAAAGCAGTTAAGCAAGTTTTTAAATCGTTCAAAATCAGACAAGCTCAAATCATCCTCAGTCATTCTCCTGTAAATACAGCACACTACTGAACCTATATACATGAAGCAGTGTCAAGATTAACAATAATGAAGAACAAAACTGTAAGTGCAAGCAAAACAAACTTTCTGTCAAGGTTCTTAAATGCTTTTGCTGTTAGAGCAAAAAGCAGTGTCCAAGTACACCTATACTTTTTCAATCTGCCAAATAAACCTTTTTTTTTGGACACACATATCTTTATCCACTTAAGCCTGAAGAAAATCAGAAGTATGTATGGGTCAATACAAGTTATCATGACTGCCTGATGATCTTTGCTTCAACGTGAAAAGGATATTAAATCTCTAGGAGCTCTGTGTTCCAGTGTAAGATGAGCTGCAAAGTCATCTGTGACGTGATTCGGATCCCCTCCAGGTAATGCTGCACATATTGGACAAATCTGAAATTGCAAAGTGAGAAGAAGATCCAACTTTATAAACTATACAGAAAACAGAACTCCTATCGTTGAGTCAGTCACTAGATATTGATTTTTATGCATTAACATCACACTCCACATGTTCAGTAACATCTGGAGGGTAACGTATTCAAAATACCCCAGAAAACATACTCAAGTGTAGACACTGATTTTGGATATATTTCACT
This sequence comes from Tricholaema leucomelas, assembly GCA_013400475.1. Classification (NCBI taxonomy): domain Eukaryota; kingdom Metazoa; phylum Chordata; class Aves; order Piciformes; family Lybiidae; genus Tricholaema lacrymosa; species Tricholaema leucomelas. The sequence goes on from WAAF01017155.1 coordinate 80,859, forward strand.
TGATTTTCAGACTACTAAGAAAACCACAGCTAGAATTTTCAAATTCAACCTGCAATGCCTTGAAAACTGCTCCTGGTATGCTAATTTGGCTACAGACAACCAGAGTCTAATTAAAAAAAAAAAAAGATGACTATTTACCTGCTTAAGACTCAGCACAGGATTCTGAATGAAACAACATTTAAGTATTCGCTGAAGTTTCAAACTGAGACCATCGATTCAGGCAGTATGTAACTACTACAGGACTGTCAGAGAAGGGCTGAACTCCACATCCTTTCACAACAGTATTTCTGGATGAAGGCACTGACCACACATCTTCAGCTGGTTTGTTTTTCAAATCAAAACAGGCTAATTAAGCAGGCAAATAGTAACATTACAGTTGCCTCAGCTAGGATTTGCCTTTTTAGTTAACTCTGCAGAACAGCTTGAAAAACATCTTCCATTTCTCTTTACAGCAGTCCTGCAGACTGACTTTGAAGTTTCACAGATGGCAGGCAAGATTTACAGATGGCAGGAAAAAAAAAATCCACTCCACAAAATTCACCCACCCCCAAATTAACAGCACTTAAATTAAATTAACAGCTATCTTCAACTGCTGTCTATGAATTTCTCTCTATTCCACTCAAAATTTACTTCATGGAGCATTTTTTTGTCTGCAAAACAGCCCAGTGCTGTTTTGCAGACAGTCCTTCAGTCCTTTTCATCTATATACTCGAGTTGTTGACAGCAGATTTCCAAAGACTGCAGGCACTAAAAACACCTACATAATAGCATACACATTTGTCTTACTCACATGGAGATGAAGACACACAAGTATGTTTACTGTAAAATCTCAGTGGCTTTTCACAGCAGTTGCTATGCTCTGAAAGCCACTGTGATGTTAAGTCAGACCTGAACAGAAAATCAAGTATCTTAAAATTTTTGCTACAATGTCTTCCTCTTTATTTTAAATGATTAGCATTTGTCTTTCACAGAACTCCTCTTCCCAGATTCCTGATTGCTGGAGATGCCATACCAACAGACACACTTCTGGGAAAAGACAATTTACCACAGTGTTAACATAGTAAGTACTCAACTATGCCAACTTATCAGGCAGCTATCCTGTCAGGACATAGAAATAGATATATAGAGGACAGGTAAGTTCACAGATCTTGGAACCACTTAGTGGTTCCAAGCTACTTAGTCTTCATGAGTGTTTTGTGCGATACCAAGAGACAGCAAATTCAAAGCAGCATTTTTTCATTGAGGCTACTCTGACGAAGCAGAATTCCAGCATGAGAAGAACATGCTTTTGAAAGCATTAACAGAAATGTCTTCTGCTAACAGGACAAAAGTGTTACAAACTGTCTATATATGAAGAGATAGAGTTCTCAGAAAAAAACATGTGCTGGGCTGCATCAAGAGCAGTGTGGGCAGCAGGGCAAGGGAGGGGATTCTTCCCCTTTACTCTGCTCTCCTCAGACCCCACCTGGAGTACTGTGTGCAGTTCTGGAGCCCCCAACACAAGAAGGACATCCAATTGTTGGAGTGAGTCCAGAGGAGGGCCATGAAGACGATCAGAGGGCTGCAGCAGCTCTGCTATGAGGACAGGCTACAAGAACTACGGCTCTTCAGCCTGGAGAAGAGAAGGCTTCAAGGAGACCTTGGAATGGCCTTCCATAATCTGAAGGAGACCTACAGGAAGGCTAGGGAGGGACTACTGACAAGGTCTTGTAATGAGAGGATAAGAAGTAACAGGTTTAAACTGACAGAGGGGAGATTGAAAGTGGATGTTAGGAAGAAGCTGTTTGCAGTGAGGGTGGTGAGACACTGGCACAGGTTGCCCAGGGAGGCTGTGGCTGCTCCCTCCCTGGAGGTGTTCAAGACCAGGCTGGATGAAGTCTTGAGCAACCTGTTCTAGTGGGAGGTGTCCTTGCCTATGGCAGGGGGTTGGGACTGGATGATCCTTGAGGTCTTTTCCAACCTAAACCACTCTATGATCAGCTACACATAGAATAACGAGGAGGAGGCAATCTAAGCATCCTAAACACTAAACACAAACGAAACTTCCAACTGAAAAGTTATTAAAGGATTACTAAACAGAAATTCAGTCAAGCATAAGATCTGGCAAAATCAGAACAAAGACTGCAGCATTACTGATTAAGCATGGTACAGCTCAAAATCACTGTTAACAAGCAGAAACAGATGCTGCAGATGAAAACATTACCTGATGCTTTTCCTGATGCTATTACAACTTTTATTTAAAAATAATAATAAAATAATATCACTGTTACCCTGAATGATGTCTAAAAGATGTCTGGAAAGTCTTAAGTCAACCACACTCACCTAGCAGTTTCTGGAGAGTGCTTATACAATGACTGTCTCCCTATCTAAAGGTAACTACTTTGGTAATCTCAAAGAGCGACACTGTAGACTTTAAGACAATCTGAGACAGTCTGAACAGCTCCTGTTTGTTTCATTACTGAAAGAAACATTGTCCTCAATTTCATCAGCAATATAGCAACCTAGAGAGGAACCTGAGAGTGCTGGTGGATAACAAGTTACCTAAGGGACTGCAATTTGCTCTTGTAACCAAGAAAGCCAATGGGATCCTGGGCTGTATTAAGAAGAGTGTGTCCAGCAGATGTAGGGAGGTTCTCCTCCCCCCTCTATTCTACCCTGCTGAGACCTCATCTTGAGTACTGTCTTCAGTTTTGGGCTCCCTGGTTTAAGAGGGACAGGGATCTGCTGGACAAGGTCCAGCAGAAGGCTATAAGGATGATTAGAGGACTGGAGCACTGCCTGGTGATGAGAGGCTGAGGGATCTGGGGCTGTTTAGGCTGGAGAAGAGAAGACTCAAAGGGGATTTAATAAATGTTTGTAAGTATCTGAGGCCTGGGGGTCAGGAGTGGGGGGACAGGATCTGCTCACCTGCTCCCTGAGATAGGACAAGGAGCAATGGAAGCTGCAGCACAGGAGGTTCCAGCTCAACACAAGGGGGAACTTTTTTACTGTAAGGGTCACAGAGCACTGGAACAGGCTGCCCAGAGAGGCTGTGGAGTCTCCTTCTCTAGAGACTTTCAAGGCCTGTCTGGATGTGTTCCTGTGTGACCTGAGCTAGACTGTACAGTCCTTCTCTGACAGGGGGGTTGGACTCAATCTCTTTGGGTCCCTTCCAACCCCTGACACCCTGTGATCTGTGATCCTGTGAATTAAATTCCTACTGTTCACACACAAGGAATCTAGCTACTGCCTTGCTAACATAAGGAAGTTGCTGCAGTGCCATACAATAGAAAATTTGTCGTCTTTGATTTGAAATGAGATTCTAAGATGACAGTTGGTGAAGATGCCTAAGATCTTTGAATTTACACCACCGGTAGATTTTTAGTTGAATGTTGCATTTTATTTGCAACAGTCAGGTGATCTGAAAAACAGTAACAATCACCATGACAAACAGATTCCTCTGCAGTTGCAGAGAAGAAATGCTGATGATTACTGAGTTCACAGCACTCAATAAAACCATTTCATTTGTTTGTTTTCATGTGGAATCTTAGAGGTCCTGGTCCTCATGAGGGACTTCAACCACGCTGCTATCTCCTGAAGTGACAACACTGCATAACAGCAATCCAGGAGGTTTCCAGTGTGCTAACTTTTCCAAGTGACCAATGAGCCAGTGAGGACAGGTGCTCTGCTGAACTGCATACTCACCAACAAGGAGGGGCTCATTTGGGATGTGAAGGTCAAAGGCTGCCCTGACATTGAGATGGTGAAGCTCTGGATCCTGAGGGCATGGAGGAAGACAAAGAACAAGCTCACAGCCCTAAAATTCAGAAGAGCTGTTTGGCCTTTTCAAATATGTGCTTGGAGAAGCTAAGGCCCTGGACTGTAAAGGAGCCCCAAGAAAGCTTTTTAATATTCAAGGATTATCACAAGTGCAAGAATGCTCCATTTCAATTAATATAACCTCATGTATCAGTACAAGCTGGGGGCTGATCTGGTGGAAAGCAGCTCTGTGAAAGACCTGGTGGACAAAAGAATGACCATAAATCAGAAATGTGCCCTTGTGGCCAAAGGTATCCTGGGATGCATCAAGAATTGTGTGGCCAGCAGATGAAGGTTGCTTCTTCTCCCTCTCTGCTCTGCTCTGGTGAGGCTTCATTTGAAGTACTGTTTCCAACTCTGGATTCACTAGGTCAAGGTCAGGAATTGCTTGTGAAGGTACACAGAGACAATCAGAGAACTAGAGTAACTCTCATATGAGGAAAGGCTGGGGGACTTGGGGCTTTTTAGCCTAGAGAGAAGGTTGAGGGGAGATTTAATCAGTGCTTACAAATAGCAAAATGATGGGCATCAGGAGCATGGGGTCAGTAATTTTTCAACAGTGCTCAATGACAGGACAAGAGGCAAAGAACACAAACTCAAATACATAAAGTTCCATCTAAGAAGTTCTTTATCTTGAGGGTGGTGGTTTACTGGAACAGGTGCCCAGAGGGCTGGTGGAACATCCACCTCTGGATTCATTCAAAGCCTGCCTGGGTGCCATCCTGTGCAAACTGCTCTGGTGGAGAAGCTTGACTAGATGATCTCCAGAGATCTCTTCCAATCCCTATCACTTTGTGATTCTGTGTAATCTGAAATTAGGCAAAAAATACCAGGAAGCCTGTGTGGATGAACAAGATTCCCCTGAGCAACTGCAAAAACAGAAAGGAAGTATAGAGAGGTTACTCTCCCAAGGTAACCTTGGAGGAATATAGAAACATTATCTGAGTATCCCAGGACAAAGTACAGGAAGCCAAAATTCAAACAGAACTGAATCCTGCAAATGTCAGAGGCAAATAAAAGGCCTTCTAGAAGTACCTAGACAACAAAAAGATGAGGGAAAAAAAGAAAGGAAACATGCGAGTCCATTAATCAGAAGACAGGGGACCTTGTTACACAGAACACACAAGGCTGAAGTCAGTACCAGCAAGATCAGCCTCTGGCAATTCTAGGCCCCAGAGTTCAGAACAGAAGTCTGGTGTAAGGAAGACACTGCCCTGGTGTAAGGAAGACACTGCCCTGGTGTAAGGAAGACACTGCCCTGGTGTAAGGAAGACACTGCCCTGGTGTAAGGAAGACACTGCCCTGGTGTAAGGAAGACACTGCCCTGGTGTAAGGAAGACACTGCCCTGGTGGAAGATTAGAAAGTACTTCAGTGAACTAGACGTTAAGTCCATTGGCTAAAATGGGATGAACTCATATGTGCTAAGAAAGCTGGCAGAAGTGATAGTGAGGCTGCTCTTGATCACCTTTGATCAATCAAGATGAATGGGAGAGGTGCCTCAGGAATGAAGGAAAGCAAATGTCACTCCTGTCAAAGAAGGGTGGGGAAGATCCGGGAAACTACCAACTGGTCAGCTCAGCTCAATCCCTAGGATGGTGATGGAGCAGCTAATCCCTGACACTATTTCCAGGCACGTTACAGACAAGGAAATCATCAACAGCAGCCTGTATGACTTCACCAAGGGGAAGTCATGCTTGACCAACTTCATAAACATCTACTAGGCTCCTGTGATGAAGACTAGAGAGCAGTGTATGTTGTCTACCAAGAGTTCAGGAAGCCTCCCATAGGATCCTCACAGACAAGCTGTTGATGCAGAAGCTACATAAGCACGCAGTGATAATGGGGTGACAACTGTCACAACGGGTAGGCTCAGAGGGTAGTGACAAGTGGGAAGCTTGCAGATTTGTTGATGTAGTCTTCCTGGACTTCAGCAAGGCCTTTGACACTGTCTGCCATAGCAAACTCCTGGCAAAGCTGGCAGCCCATGGCTCAGGACAGGGGCACTCCGTGCTGGGTTAAGAACTGGCTAGATGGCAGGGCCCAGACTGGTGGTGAATGGTGCCACATCCAGCTGGCAGCTGTCACTATTGGTGTGCCCCAGGGATCAGTGCTGGGCCCAGTCCTGTTCAATATCTTTACTGATGATATGGATGGGGGGATTGAGTTCAGCATCAGTAAGTTTGCAGGTAACACCAAGTAGGGAGCAAGTGTGGATCTGTTAGAGGGTAGGAGGGCTCTGCAGAGGGACCTGGACAGGCTGGACAGATGGACACAGTCCAATGCCAGGAGTTTTAACAAGGCTAAGTGCTAAGTTATGCACTTTGGCCACAACAACCCCATGCAGCACTACAGGCTAAGGACAGAGTGGGTGGAGAGCAGCCAGGGACCTGGGAGTTCTGGTTGACAGCTGAACATGAGCTAGCAGTGTGCCCAGGTGACCAAGAAGGCCAATGGTACCCTGGCCTGCATCAGAAAGATTGCAGCCAGTAGGACAAGGTAGGTTATTCTGTCCCTGTACTCAGCACTGGTCAGGCCACACCTTGAGTCCTGTGTCCAGTTCTGGGCCACTCAATTCAAGAAAGATGTTGAGGTGCTGGAATGTGCCAAGAGAAGGGCACCAATGCTGGTGAGGGAGCTAGAGCACAGCCCTGTGAGGAGAGGCTGAGGGAGCTAGGATTATTGAGCCTAGAGAAGAGGCAGCTCAGGGCAGAGCTCATTGCTGTCTACAGCTACCTGAAGGGAGACTGCAGACAGGTGGGTTGGTCTCTGCTCCCAGGCACCCATAGAATCAGTCAGGGTTGGAAGGGACCACAAGGATCATTAGTTCCAATCCCCCTGCCATGGGCAGGCACACCCTACCCTAGCTCAGGCTGGCCAGACCCTCATTCAGTCTGGCCTTAAACACCTCCAGGGATGAGACAGAACAAGAGGACACAGCCTCAAGCTGTGCCAGGTCTGTGCCTCAAGCTATGTTTAGGCTGGAGGCTAGGAAGAAGTTTTTAACAGCAAGAGTAACTGGCATTGGAATGGGCTGCCTGGGGTGGAGTCCCCATCCCTGGAGGTGTTTAACAGGAGGCTGGACGGGGCTCTTAGTGCCATGGTTTAGTGAATTAGAAGGGTTAGGTGATAGGTTGGACTCAATGACCTTAGAGGTCTTTTCCAATCTGGTTAATTCTGTGATTCTGTGACAAAACTGGAAGGAAAGGCTGATGTGCCAGAGCACCACTGCCATTCAGAAGGAACACCAAAGAAAAGATAGGGAAAAAAAAACAAACAGCTGGAGAAATGGGTCAACAGAAACCTCGTGAAGTTCAACAGGGTAAAGTGCAAAGTCCTGCTCCTGAGAGAACCAATCCCAGGCACCAGCACACACTGGAGGTCACTTACCTGGAAAATATCTTTGCAGAAAAGGACCTGCCACAATGTGACCCTACATCAAAGAAAGCTAATAATGTCATGGGCTGCATTGTGAAGAACACTGCCAGCAGGTCAAGGGTGGTGATCCCTCCCCTCTCCTCAGCACTGATGAGGCCACGCTTGGAGTGCTGTGCCCATTTGTATTCTTTGCACACATGAAAAATGTGCAGATACTAGAGAAAGTCCAGCAAAGTGCAACAAAGATCATTACAGGACTGGAGCAACTCTTCCACAAGAAATAGGCTGAGCAAGCTGGGACTGTTCAGCTTGGAGAAGGGAAGGTTCAGGGGAGGATCTTGAAAGAAAGGTGAAAGGAAGACACAGCCAGGATGTACCAGTGACGCCCAGTGAGACAACCAGAGGCTGTGGACACAAATTCAAACACAGGAGGTTCTTCATGAACATCATAAAACTCCTTTTCCTCACTATGAAGGCAACTGAGCACTGGCACAGACAGTCCAGAGAGACTGTGGACCCTCTATATTAAGAGATAATACAGAGCCATCTAGACATAGTTCTGAATAACCAAGCTGTAGGTGGCTTTGCTTGAGCTGGAGGATGGACAACATGATCATCATCAGCCCCTGTCAATCTCAGTCAGTGATTCTTGCCTGCTAACACCTAATACTGGCATATACACTGTCACGAGTTTGGCCAGTTGAATCTGCTGCTGAACCATGCTGCCATCATGTCGGCTTCAAAATGACAGTGCTGGCTGGAGCAAAGTATCATGGGGCTTGAGGTTCAGATTGTAACATGAGAGGCTTGCTAGTTTTGGTTGTTGCTTCCAGTTTGTTTTTCAAGTGTTGGTCTTTTCTACTGGGCTATCTGTGGACCAGCATTTTATCAGCTGCTTCTGCTGCAACTTTTGCTTTGTTTTTCTGCAACACAAGCTTAGGTAGCTGCACATCTCATTAAACTCCGTATCTCAACCCAGGAGTTTTGTGTTTAGGTACTGCTTTCCCTCCCATCTGCGGTGGGTGCAGCTTGTGGGACTGGGCTGTGTTAACCCAGCACCCAGGGCCAAATACTTGAGGGAAAAGAAACAACAAACGGTAGAATGTGAACTTTCTGCACCACCCTGAACATAAAAACGGCAAAACCTAACGGACCACATTCTTTTGAAAAATAGGGAGTGACAAATGCAAATTAAAAGTTAATTCCATTCATGTAAACTCTCTTAGAGATCTGACAACAGACATCTAAAATACAACACATCTTCAGATGGACAGTGATAGTATAAGGGCTACAAGCTCAGTATCCAAGCTGAACTAACTGCTTGAAAGTTTAAGACCACAAATACTCAGAATTCAGCATTTTCCTCTTTAGTATGTAGCCTTTCACTACCTACAGTAAAACTTTACTCCTAGAGTAGTTTTGTGTGCATGCACAATAAAACATTTACCACAAAAGTTAAATTCAAAACTTAGCACAATTATATTCAAGGACTAAATCCTTCATCATTGCTTGGAACAAAGACACAACTATGTTGCAGACTGACTCAGAGGAAGGAAAAAACCGTATCTAATAAATACAACTTTCTGCAGGAGTCAGTGGAAGAGCAGGTTATCTAGAATCACGGGTTTAGTCTTTATGCACCAAGTGCTAGAAGTCACAGGTGCTAACAAGGACGTGACAAATCAAAATACCTAGAATCTTAACACTCCACGTCAGGAACATATCACTGACATCAAGCGGTGCAAATCAGAATTGCAACACTAAGCCACCAAAGGAAGTCATCCTGAACGTGGCTGATGCTAGTATTTTTCCTATCAAGGAAATGATAGAAACTGCAGTATGCCAGTAAGTTAAACCATGATCCCAAAGTGCAGATCACGATCTTAAAGTGCTGACACTTCATACCTTTAAGAAATATCAGAACACCTTTTGGTCTCAGAAAAGTGGACAAGCCACCTCTCATATCACTCCTTTTTACAAGATCCTCAATGGGTTTGGACAGAATAAAGGTGTGTTTTGCCACACAGGATTCCATGGAAGTTAAGAAAAGTAGAAGATCAAAAGAAAAAAAGAGCCACCAGACTTTAGAAGTACTTTCTTCACAATGTATTAAGTGATGAGCAACCTATTTCAAGCACTCAGATTTTTCTAGGAGCCAGTTCATCTGATGTTGTGCTAACCTACTTTCTCTTAGTTCCACAAACAATTGGGGCAGCAGGTGCTAACCCCTCAGACAAACAAGTTTCAACAGAAATATTTCAAAGCCTATTTTTAACCCTGTCAAATGTCTTCATGCTTAGAGAGGGAGGAAAAAAGCCCCTGCTTTAACAGCACTATTTTTAAAAAAATGGCAGCTTCTATTGCATATTATCAGGTTCATTACAAAAGCTGTTTGAGAAATACACTCTCTACAGGTTGTCATCTCTAGCAGTTACAAAAGACTAGCCCAGCTACAAGTTATGAGGAGGATAATTACAGACTGGTTGTGAAAAGCACTCCAATAAACACGAGAACATTATAAATTTTGTCTTAGAAGGTAACAAACTCCTACACACGGCAGCCTTTACACCAGGACACACAGCTGATGTAAAATAGTAAGCAAGCTCATTCTACTACAATACCCCTCAAACACAGAGTTTTGATGTAACCCTGAAATGTAATTGTATCCTCTTTAAAAGCACTTAAATGAAGGAAATTTTTCAAGGAAGAACAGGAGGATACCAATTTTCCAAAAGAGAGATTCTTCTTGATATATTTCCACCTCAAGTAGAAGCCAATTCTGAAGCTTCTTACCACTTCTGTTGATGTTTCTGCATGCTCAGAAGTAACATGTTCTTGAAGAGATGTTTCCGTATAACCCATTTTCCCACAATAAGGACAAGTGAAAGACTGTGGCTGCTCTACAGAGAAAGCTTCTCCACCATAGTACAAATCTGTAACAGAAAGTGTTTAAACAGAGGTTACTTCACAGCAGTAGCATCATTTTGTTTTGCTTATGTAAACCTATTTCCAAATGTACTTCAATATAATCACAGCCAAATTAACTTTGTGTTTAATACAAATAGCTATGTTATCTTCTGTAAAGGCCATGTTCAAGAAGTGTTCAGTTACTGATGACAAAAAAACATAGAACAGAATCAACCACACTGGAAGAGACCTCCAAGATCATCCAGTCCATTACATTTAATTATCATTAGCAAACAACAGTTTCTAATACTGAGTAGGAGCAAAGACTCCCATGATGCTGCTGATACTGCCAAACCTTCGCTTTTCTTCCACCCTTCTTATCAGGGTCACCTATGACATTTTTCAAGCATAAGGTGAGTTTGCACAACCTGAACTCTGGAAGTGTGCTAGTTTGAAGCTAGCTAGAATGTTTTGGTGAGAAGGATTAGACTACAGGCTGTGAAAGAGAAACAATGGTGATGCCTACTTCACTCATAGGCTTGCTGAGATGTATAAGAACAAGAATCCAAACATAGATAAGGGAGTCACTCTTTGTCCGGGCTGTGGGCTGCATTTTCTCTCTAACCTCACACTCCATCTCTCTGATTAATCCACTTTGCTTCCTAACCCTCCTGGCTGACCCTCCATTCTTCCTTGGGGCACAAGGCAATGTCTAGGGTAAGGTAGGGGAGTGGGAGAAGGTGGAAGGGCAGTTGAGAGACCCTCCAGGGGACTCAGGTTTCTGGGAGGGCTGTTGTGTTTCTGTATTATCTTTTACCTTGTATATAACTGTATATATGTTGTAAATATCTGCTTGTATATTGTGCTAAGCTGTAAATATAAAGCTTCATTCAAATTTCCAGAGCCAGTTGAGTCTAGTCTGGGTGACTTCCAAAGTCGGGGGGGGGGAAACACCCAAACCACCACAGGAAGGTACCTCAAAATTTTAAAATAAAACTTGTGTGTTCTTAGTGACACTCTGTGTCAATATTTATGCCACAGCTGAGCCACTGTTTCACACTAAGCCTTTGAAATGTTTCAAATACACAGAAGACTTAGAGTGAAAAAGAAATACAACTATCTGTTACAAGCTGGCTGCAAATTTTAGGTATGCTGAATGTAAGCACTTCTGCACTGATGAAAAGCAGCTGCTAACACTGAAGGTCCCCAACCTCAAGACGAAATCTCAAACTATGCAAGGAAAGAATGAAAGATTTGTACAAATAAGTAATTTCTGCATCTAGTATCTAAAAAGAAGAAAAGAAAAAAATCCCTCAACATTTTCAAGTGATTCTTCCAGCTGGGCAAAGGCCACAGGTCCACAACCAACCTGAGGAGAGTGGTAACCATCTGTGCATGCAGCTAAAACTATTTTTTTCCTAAGATATATTGCCAACTCAGTGCAGATGTCAAGAATTCCAACAGTATGCACTATTCTGTCACAAAGGGGAAAACTGTCAAATCCTGTATTCTGGTCCTTGCTTTGAGGACATGAAACAAGCCATTAAAAAAGTCAAATCCTCTTTAGAGTGTTTTTGATTATACACCTGCAAATTCTACTCATCCCTCCTTCTACATCTTTCTCCTAACACACAGCAAACATACACACGTGCCAAATAAACACACCTTTGTCTGGAAAAAAACAAAATGAAAAATGCACCTGTCAGAAGTTAAATCAGCCACTAATAAATCCACAAGGGATGCACTGGGCCACAAGGGTCTGGACAGCCTGCTATCCACAACTCCAGGATCCTTTTCCCAAAGCTTCTTTCCAGCAGATCAGCTCCCAACTTGTACTGATACATGAGGTTGTTCTTCCTAGATCCAGTACTCTACACTTGCCCTTCTTGAACTTCATTAGATTCCTCCCCACCCAACTCTCCAGCCTATCCAGGTCACAATGAACAGCAGCACGGCCTTCTGGTTTCTTCTTAGTCACTGCTCAGTTTTGTATCATCAGTAAACCTGCTGAGTGACTGTGCATTTTGTTCAGATCACTAATGACTATGCTGAACAGGACTGAATCCATAACCAGTCCCCACCACCAGCCACAGATCTCCATCTAGACACTGTCCCACTGAATACAACCCTCTGAGAGCTCTATTGTTCAGGCAGCTCTCGATCTCTTTGTCCAACCATCCAATAGAATCAGAATCAACCAGGTTGGAAGAGACCTCCAAGATCATCCAGTCCAACCTAGCACCCAGCCCTAGACAATCAACCAGACCATGGCACTAAGTGCCTCATCCAGCTTTTTCTTTAACACCCACAGGGACGGTGACTCCACCACCTCCCTGGGCAGCCCATTCCAATGCCAATCACTCTCTCTGGCAAGAACTTCCTAACATCCAGCCTATACTTGCCCTGACACAACTCGAAACTGTGTCCCCTTGTTCTGTTGCTGGTTGTCTGGGAGAAGAGACCAACCCCACCTGGCTACAGCCTCCCTTCAAGTAGTTGTAGACAGCAATGAGGTCAGCCCTGAGCCTCCTCTTCTCCAGACTAAACAACCCCNCAATTCAAGAGAGATGTTGAGGTACTGGAATATGTCCAGAGAAGGGCACCAAGGCTGCTGAGGGGCCTGAAGCACAGCCCTGTGAGGAGAAGCTGAGAAAGCTGGAGGAGGCTCAGGGCAGACCTTATTGCTCTCTACAGCTGCCTGAAGCAGGGCTGTAACCAGGTGGGATTGGTCTCTGCTCCCAGGCAACCAGCAACAGAACAAGAGGACACAGTCTCAAGTTGTGCCAGGAGAGGTATAGGCTGGAGCTTAGGAGGAAGTTCTTCACAGAGAGAATGACTGGCACTGGAATGGGCTGCCCAGGGAGGCGGTGGAGTCATCGTCCCTGGAGGTGTTGAAGAAAAGCCTGGATGAGGCACTTAGTGCCATGGTCTAGTTGACTGGATAGGGCTGGGTGCTAGGTTGGACTGGATGATCTTGGAGGTCTCTTCCAACCTGGTTGATTCTATGATTCTTCTAGCACCCCATCTTGTAAAATTTAACAATTTCTCCATATTTTGTGAGGGTAACATGCAACCCACATCCTTAAAATCATAAAGCATCCTAACAGTTTAGGACTCTTTTTCAGAAGAACTAGAAATCTGCTTTGACCTTCCCCACTGTCCTGAAAAACCATCTTCTACAGAAAGCACAAAATCACAATGGCTCCTCAGTAAGCAAACTCCTGTGACCCTTCAAAAATAAATTCACTGGATTTGTGTTATAAAAGCCAGTTGTCATATGAGACTCTGTTTTATTTTAGGATTTGTTCCTGTTACAGCTGCATATCACACTGTGTGTGCTAGTGTTCTTCCTAGTGTTTCTTGTGGGGGCTGAAGAAAATAGCACTGCTGTTGTTCTAGATACCATCTTGCTTCAGCATTAATACTAGGTCATACACTGAGAGACAAATTTGCCAACCTGATGGTGCAAGAGTGAACACATGTAGTCAGAAATCTCTAGGGCTTTTGGTTTGTTTGCAGTGTTTTCATACAGGTTCCTGTACTAGTCCAAGTATCAATCAAATGGGAAGAATAAATCAAAAAACATGAAGGTGACAATCAAATCTTCATTGCACTTGAAAAAGTCCCTCTTCTTGCAGTACTGCAGTCTGCAATAATTTTTATGGAGGTAAACAATGTCAACTTTCCCTATGCTGAATCAAGCCCAGACACACAGAATCATCCATATGATCAACTGTTTACCACAAATCAGAATTTGGTCACAGTTTTAGGCACAAAGTAGTTAAGCACACTCCATGATTTCTGTGCATAGTACTGGCCAGAACAGCGATGAGAGATGGAGGTAACACAGAGTCCTTTCCATCAGCTGCAGACAGACCTGAAGCAAACAACTCACTGATCCATGCACATACTCAGAAAATAAGAAATATGACACTAGCTTCCTCTGAAGTGCCTGCATCAGTGGATAAAGAACTGGCTTGATGGCTGCACTCAAAGAGTGGCTGTCAATGGGTCCATGTCCAGGTGGAGGCTAAGGACAAGTGGAATCCCTCAAGGATCAGTACTGGGACCACTTTTGTTCAACATCTTCATTGGTGACATGGACAATGGTACAGAGGCACCCTCAACAAGTCTGCTGACACCAAGCTGTGTGATACAGCTGACAGGCTGGAGGGAAGGGATCCATCCAGAGCAACCTGGACAAGCGGGTCCATGCCAACCTCATGAGGTTTAACGAGACCAAGTTCAGTGTCCTGCATATGGGTTGAGGCAATCTCAGGCACTAATACAGACCAACTTAAGAGCAGCCCTGAAGAAAATAACTTGGGGGTGCTGGTGGATAAGAAGCTCAACATTGGCCAGCAGTGTGCACTTGCAGCCCAGAGAGCAACCAGAGCCTGGGAGGCAGCATGGGAGGCCAGCAGGGCAAGGGAGGAGATTCTGCTCCTCTACTCCACTCTGGTGAGACCTGACCTACAGTACTGTGTCCAGTTCTGGAACCCCTACTACATGGAAGATCTGAACATAATAGAACACATCCAGAGAAGGACCACGACGATGATCAGAGGGATGGAGCTCCTCTCCTATGAAGACAGACTGAGAGTTGGAGCTGTTGAGTCTGGAAAGGCGGCTCCGAGGTGACCTTATTGTGGCCTTCCAGTATCTCAAGAAAGCCGGTGAGGAACTTTTTAGGAGGTTGAGTAGTGATAGGACGAGGGAGAATGCAGCAAAGCTAGAACTGGGTAGATTCAGACAGGATGTTAGGAAGAAGTTCTTCACCATGAGGGTGGTGAGACACTGGAACATGTTGCCCAGGGAGGTGATGGAAGCTCCGTCCTTGGAAGTTTTTCAGGCCAGGCTGGGTGTGGCCTGATCTAGTGTGATGTGTCCCTGCCCATGGCAGGGTGGTTGAGGCTAGATGGTCCTTGAGGTCCCTTCCAGCCCTGACAATTCTATGATCAGTTTTGCTATGGAAGGATGCCTAACTCCACTTCCTTCTCTTTAGTGAAAACACTTACCTTTTACTCCCCTAACCATCAGCAAAAACTTTAAGTTTACTTCTATTAAAAACAGCTTTCATACTGTTGTATTAAACACTATTAGAGCCAAAAGTAAAAGATAAGCTACAGTTCACACATCTACCTATATTATCAGCATTCTGTTCTCTGTTTCTAATGAAGTTTTGCTTACTTAAGGAACATCATCACAAAATGGCTGGAGTTGGAAAGCATCTTAAAGATCCTCTAGTTCCAAAACACTGCCATAGGTAGGCACACATTCCACTAGACCATCTTCCTCAAAGCCTCACCCAGCCTGGTCTTAAACGCTTCCAGGGATATACAGCATCCACAGCTTTTCTGGGCAACCTGTTCCAGTATCTCACCACTCTCACAGTAGAGAAATTCTTCCTCATGTCCAATGTAAACACATCCTGCTTTAATTTAAAAAACACTGCCCTTTGTCCTATCAGAGATTTCTAAGTGGCCCCTCTCCAGCTTTCCTGTAGGCCACCTCAGGTACTGGAAGGCCAGTATAAGGTCTCCCTGTAGCTTTATCTTCTCCTACTTGTGGGACAAATGCTCTGAAATTAACCAAATGAAATTTCTAGAGCTTGTTTTCTTATTCTGATTTAAAGAAGCCACAGCTGCATAATAACCAAGCAATGCAGAAATTGCCCCTGGAATCTTAATACTTTTGTTGAAGTATTGCCTCAGTACTTCACTGTGAACCTTCTTCCAATATGCAATCTGCATTCCTCACACAGACTTAGGCAGCACAAAGCAACTTGTCTACCCCAGGCACACAAATAAAATTTATTAAGCCAAGAGATACATTTATCGAGGACTTCTAAAACAGAAGTATCCAGGTTGCAAGAAACAAAACATACTTCTTAGACATTCTTTAGTTCTGAAGATAGGCATTTTTAAAAGAGAGTAGTGTTTAGAACAAGTGTCCTCACTGCAGTACACTGAAAGCTTTGACATTCAGTGTTGGCATAAGGCTTCAGTCTTCCTACCTCTACTAGCATTTAACGTTTACAGCAAAAGATTCCTTTTAGTTTATGTGAAACATCCAAGAATATCTGTTGCTAAGGGGCTAAGAGGTTTGAACTCTATCAATAAGGGAGCAGAATTCTGAATTAATACACTATAACACAAAGATGAAAGAAAGAAACCTGAGAAGATATGCAAGCTAAAATAGCTACGTGAGTTTTGGATAATACACTAAATTATTTCCTTCCAAACTGTAGAGAGTCCCAGAGCACACATTTTTTAAATCATGCCCAGGCACTATTGGGCAAAAGATGGCCTAAGAATTAAAATAAAAATTTACATTGAAAGGTCATTTTGAAAAAACAAATCTGCATGTTTCTATATGTAGCTGTATTCTAATCTTTAAAGCAATAAAGCAGATTCTACTTCTGTTTTAATCAAAAAGGTAGAAGAAATTTACAGCTTAGTAACATTTAAATAATTCAAAATACAAATACTTTTTTTAGCAATTCTGTCTGTAACACGGCAGCCCCCTGGGTTTAAAGGTGAAATTCATCTCCAGCAACAAGTTTGTCACAGAAGTAACTCATGAGTTACATCCTACCACATACAGTGCAACAGAAACAAGCAGGACAGAAGCTAATTTTTTATTTCCAACATTGACATGGATTCGAAGAACTAGCAGATCTTCAAAGCAGTTCCAAGAAGACTACAGGGTAGTCCTTTCCACTCCTCCTTTATACTCACTACATCTGCTGTACCTACAGACCTACCTACCAGCAAACAACACTCCTGCAAAACCTCACCAAGATTTTGTGACACACGTGGCACTGTGGCACTTAAGCAAAGCATACTGGCAGAGGATATTGCCTCATCTTTCTAAACATGTAGTTAATTAGCAGCAGCCATTGTTTTAAGGTATATTTATTATTCTAACAACCTGCATTCACTGAATCACAGAAACATACAGGTCAGAAAAGACCTTCAGGGTCACCAAGTCCAACCCCAACCTAGAACCCTACTACACACGATTCACCTTAATCCATATCCCTAAGCAGCACATCCAAATGATCCTTAAACACATCTAGAGTGGGTGACTTCACCACCTGGGCAGCTCATTCCAGTCCCTAACCACTCTCTCCATGAAAAACGTTTTTGTCATGCCCAATCTAAACCTTCCCAGTCTCAGCTTGAGGCCATTTGCCCTTGTAGTGTCTCCAATTACTTGTGAGACCAGCAGCAGCAGCCTCACCACAATGTCCCTTCAGGTAGTTGTACACAGCAGCCTCCTCTTCCTCAAACTAACCATCCCCAGCCCCTCAGTCCCTCCTCATAAGATTTATTCTCTATACCCTTCCCCAGCTTCCTTGCCCTTCTCTGGACCCACTCCAGCTCCTCCACATCTGTCCTGTAATGCAGTGCCCAAAACTGAACACAATACTTGAGGTGTGGCCTTACCAAAGCCGAGTCCAAGGGAACAATCACCTCCCTACTCCTGCTGGCCACAGCATTTTTAACACAAGCCACTGGCCTTCTTGGCTGCCTGGGCACACTGCTGGCTCATGTTCATCTGCCTGCCTATTCCAACTCCTAGCCACACAGCCCTCCAGCCACACTGCCCCAAGCCAAAGTATTAGACCAAAGTAAAGAGTAAAATACACACACACACACGCCAGCTAAAAAAACCCAATGTTTTCTTGCATGCTAAATCAATGAAATCTTGCCTGTTTTTCAGAGGATGAGAACTTGCTCTTATTTTCTGGGCACTGATAGGGAAAGCATTCTTTGTAAGCAGAAGCATGAAAACTCACATTACGATTGCAGACAGAAGTTACACCAAAGCTTGAAACGACCACTTACCAAAATCTACTCTGGTTAGTATGCACTGCATCGGGTGATCAGTCGTGTGCCTCGTCGTTGTTGCGCCACTTTCATAACAAGTTGCACACAGATCGTAATCGTAGCAAATTAAACACTTGTATCGGCGACCCCGAAAATTGCCTTTTAAACATGCATCACAGCTGACACCTGCAAACAAATAAAACTGCTTTGAAACAGCAATAAACGCACTTCTTTCTTTAAATGTAGATTTGTTGTGATTGCCTCTTAACACCTGGGAGCAGCCAGCAGTCTCTGACATGTGTGGCTGACAAGACTTGATATTTAAGTGTATGTATGTCTTAAGAGACAATGCTCCTTATTTTGCTTTTGAGAATTCAAGATTCTAATTTTGGAAGAGCAAACTCAAGCACCTGCAACAGACACTAACTTACAAAATCCCTTTGGATGTACATTTCTACATGCACATTTACAGCAGTATTGACTGGGTATTTTGACTGTTCAGTTAGGAATCTCAGGTCAAGCATTCTTAGAAAGATAAATGGTATAATGGTTGATCAAGACAAAAAAACACAAACAGAAAACAACACACCACAAACCACAATAAGCAAACCATCCACTGACAAAAATCCACTACTTTTTCAGCTTTCACTCTCCAGTACTTTATATTCTGAAGAATGTCATAACCATCCCTAACATCCCATGCGAGGTAGATTTTTTTTCTGTTTTACATAACAGAGAACAGTGAAGCTGTTTCCTGAAGGCTTACATTAGCTCTGTTCACCCTCTTTTTCTCAAGTTCAAACTTAGCACTGTAAAGTTAGCCACGCTGTACATGTCAGAAAGGCTTTATAGCCTTTACAGGTTTTCTTTGTTCTCTGTGGTCTCTGTTCTCTTTTGGTTACTTAAGTGCAGGAGAAGCGTCATCATCTTGCAATCTGTCTGCAACAAATTAAGGGCCTCCACAAAAGCAGCCAGGATATACAATTAAGGCAGGAGATTTTGATCAACATTGACTTTCAGGATCAGCTAAGACAAGTTCTTCATCTTTGGTACAAGCACAGCCATCCTTAGAGGAAAAAAAAAAACCTGCCAGAACAAAATAGCCAACTCCCTATTTTAATCCTAACTTCCACAGGACTGCTACTAATTGCAAAAACAAATTCTGTGTCTTTCTGTTGGGCTACTCAGCTCTGTATGATCTGAGCAGAAGCTTCACCACATGTAATACAGGAAAGCAACAATAAGTAATTTCTTTGAAATCTCTGCTACTTGCTCATACTACTGCATCATCACATTCAGAAGAACAGTGAGCAAAATGACTTTGCCATTTTTCCCTTTAGTTTCTCTATCAACAGGGGTACCTTGAGACATTATCTAATTGTTTCTAACATGTAAGCACTGTGCTTACAGGAATAGCGAACCTATGTCTTTAGTTGCCTCTCAGTATCTCCTCTGAAAGCATTACTCTCTGAAACAGTGCATTAGAATAAAATACATCAAGAATTATAGTTAATAGCATCAAATAACTACATTTCAAGGGTGGTTTTGTTATAATCTCCAAAGTTTTATTTATATTTTTTTATGTCTCACCAGACATGCTTTTTCTGACGTTTCATCCATGAACTCAGAAGGTTCTGTAATAATCTCTGACAATTTGGACACCAAGAACAACCTAACTTCTGAGAACACCTGCCTGTTAACTTTGCAGAATTGCAGAGTCAACCAGTTTGGAAGAGACCGCCAAGATCATCCAGTCCAACCTATCACCCAGCCCTATCCAGTCAACTAGAATGAATTTTACTGCTTCAGATGGTTTATTGGCTTGTGCACCATATAGAGATCTACAAACTTTTACCTATATATCACCCACACCTCCCCAATAATCTTAGCTACAAAGGTCTTAACAGTCATTGACAGTACTGCAGGTCTTTTACTTGCCTACTAAATTTTCTAGGAAACAGCTGATCAGGAAGTTAACACACTGAAGTAAGCCATCTAGTTTAACGTAGAGTCTCTGACAGACACAGTCCTTCAGATAAAGCATTAAGTCATGGTTTTCCAACAAATCCTCTTCTCTTCCTTTCCTACCTTTTTTAAGCTCAGAGCAGTTAATTTAATGCAGATGTAAGAGTCTTTGCAAAAAACTCCTGTTACATGTCTTCTCAAACATCTAGGTCACTCCTACTGGAGACAGACAGGTTCTTAAGTTTCACATAGAATCACAGAATGTTAGGGGTTGGAAGGGACCTCCAAAGCTCATCCTGTCCAAGCCCCCTGCCAGAGCAGGATCACCTAGAACAGATCACACAGGAACACATCCAAGCAGGGTCTGAATATCTCCAGACAGGGAGACTAAACAACCCCCCTGGGCAGCCTGTTCCAGAATTCTGTCACCCTCACAGGGGAAAAAAATCCTCCTCTTGTTTCCATGGAACTTCCTATGCCTCAACTTCCACCCACTGCCTCCTGTCCTGTCACTGGCCATCACCCAGCAGAGCCTGGCTCCAGGCTCTTGGCACTCACCCTGCACATATTTATAATCATTGAGGTCACCTCTCAGGCTCCTCTTTTGCAAGCTAAAGAGCTCCAGCTCCCTTAGTCTCCCCTCTTACCAGAGATGTTCCATCCCACTCATTTTTGTGGCTCTGTGCTGGACTCTCTCAAGCAGCTCTACACTGTTCTTGAACTGAGGGGCCTAGAACCAGACGCAGCCTCACCAGACGCAGCCTCACCAGACGCAGCCTAACCAGACGCAGCCTCACCAGACGCAGCCTCACCAGACGCAGCCTCACCAGACGCAGCCTCACCAGACGCAGCCTCACCAGACGCAGCCTCACCAGACGCAGCCTCACCAGACGCAGCCTCACCAGACGCAGCCTCACCAGACGCAGCCTCACCAGACGCAGCCTCACCAGACGCAGCCTCACCAGACGCAGCCTCACCAGACGCAGCCTCACCAGACGCAGCCTCACCAGACGCAGCCTCACCAGACGCAGCCTCACCAGACGCAGCCTCACCAGACGCAGCCTCACCAGACGCAGCCTCACCAGACGCAGCCTCACCAGACGCAGCCTCACCAGACGCAGCCTCACCAGACGCAGCCCAGAGTAGAAGAGGAGAACATCCCTTGACCTACTAACGACAGCTCTTCTAATTCACCCAGGCATTGGTCCTCCTGGCCACAAGAGTGCACTGCTGGCTCACAGTCAGCCTGCCATCCACTAGGACCCCCAGGTACTTTTCCCCTTCACTGCTCTCCAGCAGATCAGTCCCCAACCCATACTGATCCCTGAGGTGGTTCTTTCCCAGGTGCAAGACTCTACACTTGCCCTTGTTGAGTTCCATTCCATTTCTCCCTGCCCAACTCTCAGCCTGTCTAAGGCTTGCAGAATGGCAGCACAACCCTCCGGTGTGGTTGTCTTCCTGTAACGCTCCATGTCATCTCACACTGCAAACTCCAGAAACTTTGTGGTATGAACTTTAGAGACATTCAGCCACACACAAATCACAACAACGTTGTTTTCATTTACAACTGAAGAACACTTCCAGTAGGAACATACTGAAAGGTTTTCACCCAACAGATGAATTATGCTTTTTATGGTCAATTATGAAGTCTACAGTCTAACTGGAACAGAAAAACTAACATCAGCACAAAACATTACCATAGCTGGTGAAGTCATACCAAGACAGTAACAGTCAAAGACAGCATGCTTACTCCAACTCCTAAGGAAAAGAGTTTGCTACAATTACCACATCCTTCCCTATGAGGAACAGGCTAACAGCAGGGGATGTACCAGGCTAATTTTATATCCCTTTGTGCAACAGAGAATGAAAACCTTAAACGAGAAAATTACAATTAAAATCCTCAGTTTGGATGCTGAATCCATGCTTAAGTCCCCAAACCTTCCTCTGAACCCAGCAGGATCTCTTTTCTACAAGTTACATCACTTATTTCTCCCTTTTCTCAACGGTCTTACCAAAGATAGGTCAGTTACAACTTTCTTCCTGCTCTTCTTAGCTGCCATATCCTCACCCATATATCCATCCTGGGATCCGGAAACTGAAATACCCAGGCAAACAATCTCCTCAGATCCTATCATTTCTCCTATAGTAATCAAGCCCTGCACAAACATAAGCATTTAAAAGCAACATATTCCAGACAGCACATCTTTCACCACATGCCTATCCAACATTTCCTTGCATTTCTCTCTCACTTGCAAACACAGCACATATGTTACAGATTCAAGAATGTAAGACTAAACTGGAGGCACCCATATTAATCTCAGGTTTTGAAAAGAAAGCATAGTCTGAAGAAGTTCACTTCGAAGCAGGGAACAAGAGTAGGCAACCAACAAACAGAAAAACCTGACTGGTGTGACACAACTGGACATGCAGGATACACTTCTGACTTGTATTAAGTGCTGCTTTTAGGAAAATCCTTGGATGAAACCCTACTAACCTTGATTGCTATTCAGTGAGAATGGCTGGTTCACCTTTTCCAAAGCAATGACTTTGCAACTATCAGAGTAAGAAACACCCATTTTAGTTACAGATTACATTTGCATCATAGATGTTAGAATTGGCTTTCTCAAATTTTCTTCTATTTTGTTATTGCTATGCAAGTACCCACATATGTCTAATTAGAACCTTGCTGTTCAGGCATAATGTTGTCCTTATTCTTTCTCCCAACGCAACGCTGCTCCACTAGAGGGTAGCATTGTGCTAAAAAAGCCTAAGGAGTTCGGTTTCATTTCACCTTTAATTACCCAACTTCAGGTTCTGAAAGTTTCTTCAACAGCACTGCAGTCTCTCCAGTTTCACATTTACAATGAAAAGAATCAGTAGATATTAACTGTCTCATTAACAAAAGTATTTTACTCCCTCATTACAAAAGTCTTACTACTTCTGTATCCAGTGATCTGCTGGAAAGCAGTCCTGTGGAGAGGGACCTGGGGGTGCTGGTGGATAACAAGTTGACCATGGCACAGCAATGTGCCCTGGTGGCCAAGAAGGCCAATGGGATCCTGGGGTGTATTAGGAAGAGTGTGTTCAGCAGATCAAGGGAGGTTCTCCTCCCCCTCTACTCTGCCCTGGTGAGACCTCATCCTGAATACTGTGTTCAGTGTTGAGCTCCACAGTTTAAGAGGGACAAGGATCTGCTGGAGAGGGTTCAGTGGAGGGCTACGAGGATAACTAGAGGACAGGAGGGCATGGCCTAAGAAGACAGGCTGAGGGACCTGGGGCTGTTTAGTCTGGACAAGAGAAGACTTAGAGGGGATTTGATAAATGTTTATAAGTATCTGAAGGCTGCCAGGAGTCGGGGGGACAGGCTCTGCTCACTTGCTCCCTGGGATAGGACAAGGAGCAACGGGTGTAAGTTGCAGCACAAGATGTTCCGCCTCAACACAAGGGGGAACTTCTTTACTGTAAAGGTCACAAAGCACTGGAGCAGGCTTCCCAAAGAGGTTGTGGGGTCTCCTTCTCTGCAGACTTTCAAGGCCTGTCTGAATATGCTCCTCTGTCATCTGTGTTAGATAGTATTGTCCTGCTCTGGCAGGGGCATTGGACTTGATGATCTCCTTGGGTCCCTTCCAACCCCTAATATACTGTGATCTTACGTCTTCACTTAATGAAGCCATTGGCCAATGATTTCAGGGAAGATATAATCCCAGAATCATTTTACACATAGCTAACATTACGGTGATGAGCTCTGGGGTAGGGGAGGGGATGGATTTTTCTGTTTGTCTTTGATGATTGTTTAATTTCATTTAATTGTTTTTGTTTATGGTTTTGGCAGGAGGAGAGGTGTTTGGGTTTGTTGTTTTGTTCTAAAGAAAAAAAGAAAACCCACAAATCATACAAAACAAAACCCCAAGAAACTCAAAACAGTCTCCTCCCCAAAATCTTCCATACTTCAATTCTAGTAGACAAGGCATAATTTACACTTACAGAGTACTTACAACAGAGCACGTTTTTGCTAGGAATTAACTAAAATAAAAGCAAGTTCTCCTAGGTTTAACAGGGAGACTAGACAAAGCATGTAATTTGCTCTCATAATGGAAAGAACAATGTTGGACAGACTTGTTCAAATGAGACCTATGACAGGATTATCTTATTTTACAGTTCCAATCAAAGCTAAGGTACAACATCAACTAAAGTGTCCTAAATGCCCCAAATCCATTACTACTACCTTTGAGACATACTCTTCTGCCAGGCAACCAGCAACAGAACATGGGGACACAGCCTCAAGTTGTGCCGGGGGAAGTACAGGCTGGATGTTAGGAGGAAGTTGTTGGCAGAGAGAGTGATTGGCATTGGAATGGGCTGCCCAGGGAGGTGGTGGAGTCACCGTCCCTGGGAGTGTTCAAGAAAAGCCTGGATGAGGCACTTAGTGCATTGGTCTAGTTGACTGAATAGGGCTGGGTGCTAGGTTGGACTGGATGATCTTGGAGGTCTTTTCCAACCTAGCTGATTCTATTCTTTAGTCCCTGGCTGGCTGGTCTCACCACCAATCTGTATGACAGATAGGTTTTCCTCCCCCCCAACTTGGCCTCCTTAGGTACTATGGGCAATTAAAATAACAATATTAAATGTCCAATAATCCAGCCCAGGTCAGCAGGGTTGGAGGCTTGCTTTTTCTTACAAAGTCAAAGATAAGCTATACCTGGCACTGGAATCTAACTCCTGCCTCAAACAATGTGAGCTGCTAAACTTCGTTGATAATTTGTATGCATCATTTAAGGTTTTAGAAATTTCAGAGAATATGCTATTCAAAAGAGACTAGAAAACATTTCAAGCATATGAAACCTGCATCTGCAATACTGAAACAGTAAATACAGTAGTATTTAGCTCCTGAGATCGGTATTTACTTCTTGTCCCTCAGAAGAAAAACACCTTTGTTTTAACAACACTTCGAAGACAGCAGGTTCATGGTTATTTCCACCATTTAATAGTGTCCTGTAAGCAACTGAATGTCCAAAACATCCACTTCAGCTGCTAAGACTAAGGACCACAGCACTGTTAACTCCAGCACTAGCCTGATGATGATTTCTTCAGAATGAAAACAGTTACTTTGAAGTATCTCTTCCTGCATTACCAGAGTTACTAAGGGGGGTTCATCCTTCCCAAAGGCTGACAGACTATGTAAGAATATGCAATTTCAAGAGGACAAGACAAACTTTAACGATTCTGCCTTTCAAACACCTTCAACTTAACCATGAAATGGAAACTTTAGAAGTTGTGATGCCTCTTCAACACAACGTGTGTTAGAAACTTCACCCCTACTATCTGAAATTTACCAGACTGGCCTGGAAGAAAGATTAAGCTGTATTTACAGTATGGCAAAATTTACAAGCATATATACACAATATATTTACAGGTATTTACAATTACATACAAATTAGAAATCATACAGAGATCTGAACTCCCTCCTGGACAAAGGAAACTGCCCAGAAGGGCTCAAAGCTACCCTCTCTTTCTCCCACTCTATCTCCTGTCCAAAACAGGTGAACAAAAAGCAGCAAAACCTCTGTTATTTGTTAGTGGAGAGACTACAGCAAAGTGAACAGGGACACATCCCATGATAGAGCAAGGGAAGATTATTTACACTTTAGCTTTTTATCCCTCTCAGCAAACCAATGAATGATTGGTTCATCATAATTTTCTTTTCACCACCCATGACTGAATTTCTCTCATTAAAAAATACAGCACTTGGCCTCAAAGCAGCACACAATGGCACAAAAGTTTGCAACTTCTGTATTGTCTTTTTATATTCTGACTTTTGTAATAAACTACTTTTAATCTGCAACTGATCCATCTCCACAAAAGATGGAAGATTTCAGTGAGTTGGTCTGGGGTTTTGTTGGGGTTTAATTTTTGTTTGGTTGGTGGTTTAGTTCTGGGCTTTTTTTTTTTCAAGGGGCATGGGTGTCTGGGTTGTTTTTGTTCTTGTGTTTGGTTTTGTTTGTTCATTTGGTGGTTGCTGCTGTTTTTTGTTTTGTTGAATTTGCTTGACACCAACTATCTTATCTATAAGTAAACAAGTGACATGGTAATCCCAGGTTCAGTGGTTCAGTTGTATCTGACTGCAGGTAAGGAAATACATGTCATTTGCCAACATCAAAAAAAAAGAGGCAAATGTTTCTTACTTAATAGCCTCAACTTTTAATGCAGATTACTGCCTAATTTGAGGGTCATTTCTGAAACCCTAAAGCTTCTGCTGCTTCCGTGAAAATATAAACCAGAAATTCAGCCAAACCATAAAAATTGGTTCATTCTGGGGTGGGCTTTTTTATTAGTTTTTCCTTCATATTTACCACATTAGATTCTGAAAACAAACACCAAGACCACCTACAACACTGAACATACCCCATCATCCTTTCAGGCACAAGTGCTGAACAGAAAATTCACACACCATACCTCTAAAGTAACTAAAAATGTTCCATCCTCTTACACATCTGCTGTTCAACAGGGATGAGCACACAACATTTTCCCATACAGAGTGGAAGCAGCAGCAGCTATATAAGCACACTTACAAAAAAAAGGGACTAGTAGGGTTAAAGTTGCAGAGATGATGTTGAACCATAGAAGCAACCAGGTTGGAAGAGACCTCCAAGATCATCCAGTCCAACTTAGCATCCAGCCCTAAACAATCAACTAGACCATGGCACTAAGTGCCCCATCCAGCCTTTTCTTCAACACCTCCAGAGATGGCAACTCCACCACCTCCCTGGGCAGCCCATTCCAATGCCAATCACTCTCTCTGCCAACAACTTCCTCCTAACATCCAGCCCATACCTCCCCTGGCACAATTTGAGACTGTCCCCCCTTGTTCTATTGCTGGTTGGCTGAGAGAAGAGACCAACCCCCATCTGGCTACAGCCTCCCTTCAGGTAGTTGTAGACAGCAATGAGGTCACCCCTGAGCCTCCTCTTCTCCAGGCTGCACACCCCCAGCTCCCTCAGCCTCTCCTCACAGGGCTGTGCTCCAGGCCTCTCACCAGTTTTGTTGCCCTCCTCTGGACACATTCCAGCACCTCAACATCTCTCCTGAATTGAGGAGCCCAGAACTGGACACAGGACTCAAGGTGTGGTCTGACGAGTGTTCAGAACAGCAGAAGAACAACCTCCTTTGTCCTATGGCCACACTGTTCCTGATATAGGCCAGGATGCCATTGGCTCTCCTGGCCACCTGGGCACACTGCTGGCTCATCTTCAGCCTACTATCCACCAGTGCCCCCAGGTCCTTTTCCTCCTGGCTGCTCTCCAGCCACTCTGTCCTCAGCCAGTAGCACCACCTGAGGTTGTAGCGGCCAAAGTGCACATCCCTGTGCTTGGCCTTGTTAAATCTCATCCCACTGGCCTCTGCCCACCCATCCAGCCTGTCAAGGTCCCTCTGCAGGGCTCTCCTACCCTCCAACAGGTCAACACCTGCTCCTAGCTTGGTGTCATCTGCAAACTTACTGATGATGGACTCCATACTCTGGTTCATATAATCAATATTGATCAGGACTTGGCACTGGTAAGAAAAAGGGTGGAAAGTGCAGGAATCAGGCCTGTGTTAAACCAGAAAGGTTAAAAGGCTTTTGTTTTTCTTAATAGTACTCCTTCCTCTCAGGACTCTTGACCAGAAATAGGCCCCTGAATCCTGTCACCTCTCTATCAACAACAAGTTTTATGAAGTGTACTTGCACTATGTTTGGTGCTTCTCTAGTGCTGATCCAAAAAAGAAATAATTGAAGAGTACAGCTGGCCCAGAGAGTTTCAGCCTTGGTCCTGACACATAAGCATCAGCCTGCCAGCTACCAAAGGCCTTTTTTCTCTTTTTGATTTCACATCCCAACTTGTGGGAGTTATGCACAAAATTATTTTAGTCATCAAGGACATCAGGAACAAGCAATTAGCAAGCACTGCAAAACACTATGAAGGAATTAGGCAGGAGAGGGAAAACGATGGCCTTCCACTGCTGCAGTCACCTTCCTTTCCCATGGAACTATTTCTCTCTGGAATCCCCAATTCTTTCACCATGCCTTTTAAGTCCAATGCAAGAACAAGAACGTTGCACAGCTTTGCTGTCTCTATTTCCATTCCGTTTTTGCCAAAGTGTAATCTCTCTATTTCACCATCAGAGCATCCTATACACAGAAGCAGCCAGTGAGGAGTGTCCCAGACACTGGTCAGTTTATAAAACTTAAGGCCTGTGTGTAAAGGATAAAAGCGAGTTAGCTTCATCCTGCTCCTTGCTAACATTAATTTCTAAACTCTCTAAGTCAGCCCATCCATTTTTATTTGATTACACAGATTATTTTAATAATCATAGAACAGCTTGAATTGGAAGGGACCTTAAAGATCATCTAATTCCAATCTCCCTGCCAATGGGTAGGGATATCTCCCACTAGACCAGGTTTCTCATGGCCTCATGCAACCTAGCCTTGAACACCTCCAAGGAGGTAACAGACATAAACTACACCACAGGAAGTTGTACCTCAACATGAGGAAGAACTTCTTTACTGTAAGGGTCACAGAGCACTAGAACAGGCTGCCCAGAGAGGTTGTGGAATCTCCTTCTCTGGAGATCAAAGTCTGGATGTGTTCCTGTGTGACCTGAGCTAGATTCTATGGTCCTGCTCTAGCAAGGGGGTTAGAGTCAATTTGTGGAGGTCCCTTCCAACCCCTATTATCCTGTGACCACCTTTCAGGTACTGGAAGGCTGCTACAAGGTCTCCCCAGAGCCTTTCTTTTCTCCAGGCTGAACAGTTCCAACTTTCACAGCAGGTTCCCATAGCAGAGGTACATCAGGCCCTTCTCTGACTCTCTCCAACAGATCCTTCCTATGCTGGGGAACAGAACTGACACAGTCCTCCAGGCAGGGTTGCACAAGAGCAGAGTAGAGGTTAAGAATCACAGCCCTTGTCCTGCTGGCCACTTGATGCAGCCCAGGACACAGCTGGTCTTCTGGGCTACAAGCACACACTGCTGCCTCATGTTGAGATTTTCATCAGTTGACACTCCCAAATCCTTGTCTCAAGCCACTCACTCTTCAGCCTCTATTTTTGCTTAGGGTTGCCCACACACAGGTGTAAGACTTTGCACTTGGCCTTGAACTTAAGTGTCCCAGGTTGAGAACTATAGGGTTAATAATCCTCTAGGGACTAGAAAATTGTTATTCAATCCCATAATTCTGCTATCTCCTTATAAACTCATGGCAAAGCCACCTCGTTCTCCTCCTCCTCCAGCCCTGAGTCCAGCAGGAGCCACTTTATCAGGACAAATGCAGTAGGCCTGTTTTGGGGCCTCCAGAGGCTTGTGTTTTAGGCCTCTTGGATGGCAGAGGCATTGCAGGGGGAGGACTGGAACACTACGGATTACAGACTTAGTTTTGGGCTGGAGAAAAATTCAAGGGGGTTTGCCATGTATGCTGTATCTGCTTCATAATTTCTTCCCTGTATCTCTCTCTCTCCAAATATAATTGTGGTTTTTTTTTCTCCAATTCATTTGAAAGCTTCATTTCCACCAGATCTGTTTAAAAACCACAACAATAAGGTTGGCTTGGGCTCACCTCTCAAGCTTGTCCATGTGCCTCTGGATGGCATCCCTTCTCTCTAGTGTGTCAGCTGGACCAATGTAATACTAAGTCAGCCAAAGAATAAAGGCAGCTACTACACTCCTTTATATTTCCCTCAAAAACTACCAAAATTCACTGAATACTGACAAAATCCCCTCAGCATCTCTTCTCCTGATTCAGCTTTGAGAAGGCAGCCACAATATCTAAGCATAACAAGTAGGGCTGGGTTACTGAATCACAGAATGTTCTAGGTCGGAAGGGACCTTACAAGGCTATCCAGACCAACCCCCTGCAGTAAAAACAAGGACATTCCCAACTAGATAAGGCTACTGAAAGCCTCATCAAGCCTGACCTTGAATGCTTCTGGGACAAGGCTGCCACAGCCTCCCTGGGCAACCCAATGTTTCACCACCCATATAGTAAAGAACTCCTTAATGTCCAATCTAAATCTATCCTGCTATAGTCTAAAACCATTGCCCCTTGTATTATTGCTACATGTCTTTGTAAATAGCCTCTCCCCAGCTTTCTCACAGGTCCCCTTCAGGTACTGGAAAACTGTTAAAAGGCCACCCTGGAGTCTTCTCTTCTCCAGACCAAACAGATCAAAATCCCTCAACTTGTCCTCATAGGAGAGATGCTCCAGCCCTCTGACCATTTTTGTTGCCCATCCTTCTTGTACTGAGGGACTCCAGAGCTGAACACAGTACTTCACCATGTGAGGTCTCACCAGAGCAGAGGGACAGAATCACATTTCTCAGTCTTATGGACATGCTACTTTTGATGCAGCCCAGGATGCAAGTGGCCTTCTGGGCTGCAACTGCACACTTTGGGGTCATGTTTCATCCATCAGCAGCTCCAGGTCCTTTTCTGCAGGGTTGCTCTCTATTACTTCATCTCCCAGCCTGTACTGATAACAAGGGATTGCCCCAACCTAGGTGCAGGACAATGCCCCTGGCCTTGTTGAACATCATAAGATTTACCTGCAGTCACCTCTTCAGGTCCCACTGGATGGCAATCCATCCCCTCTGGCTGCAGTCTCAACTTGGTGCAATTTGAAGAGGAGCTGAGGGTGGACTTAATCCCACTGTGCACACCCTTGGTGAAAATATTTAACAGCAATGTTCTCAATATAGATCCTCAAGAGACTCCACTTGTCAGCTATCTCCACCTGGACATTGAGCACTACCCTCTAGATGTGACCATCCAGCCAATTCCTTATCAACGAAACAGTTCACCCACTGAATCTTTATCTCCCCACCTTAGAGAGAAGGATGCTGTGGGGGACTGTGTTGAAGGCCTTGCAAAAGTCCAGAGAGAGGATATCCACTGCCGTTCCCTTGTTCGCTGATGTAGTCACTCCATCACAGAAAGACACCAGGTTGCTCAGGCAGGACTTGCCCTCTCTTGGTGAAGCCACACTGGCAGTCTCATAGCACATCTTTGTCCTGCATGTGCTCTAGTAGAGCTTCTAGGAGTATCTGTTCCACAATCTTCCCAGGCACAGAGGTGATGCTGACACAGCAGTAGTTCCCAGGGTCATCCTTTCTATAATTTTAAAAAATGGGTTCACTGCTTCCCTTTTTTCACTCACCAGGGACTTAATCTGACTGCCAAGACTGTTCTATGAGAAGTGTCCTGACAGCTCTCTTCTACTCCCCTGAACATCTATGGGCCATCGCCTGAGGAGTCCTATTGACTAACTCCCTGAAGAGCTGCAATTTGCTTTCCTGAAATTCAACATCCCGACTGTACTCTTTGTCTGACTTGTATCCCTTAGGGATGTGAATTCCACCAGTGCAGGAACTCTGCAGCCCCAGCTGCTGCCAATCTTGACATCCCTGATGAGCTTGTTTTCATTGGTGACCATCAGATGCAGTATCACGTCCCCTCAGGTAGGGCTATCTCCTGTCTCAAGAAGTTATCATCAGCGTACTCCTGGAATCTCCTCTATTTCCTAAAGCTGTGCTACTTTTCCAGCAGATGCTGGGATAGTAGAAGTCTCCCAGCAGGAGAGAGGTACATAAAACCTGCCTGTGAGTGCAACATCTCCTGAAGCTGGAGTAAGGAGGCTTCATCAGTAAGCTCCCCTTGATCAGGCAGCCAGAAGTAGACACCAACCACAAGTATCCCGTTCTTGCTTTGGTCTCTGATTCCTACCCACAAGCTTTGAACTTGCACTTGGCTATTCTTTAGGAACATCTCTTCACACTCTATCTATTTCTTAACGTGGAGAGTAACACCTCCTCCCTTCACCTCCTGACACTTCTGAACAGCTTGTATTCATTGATAGCCACAAAGTCATAGGATCCCTCTCACCATGTTTCAGTAATGGGCACTGTATCTTAGCTTTCCAGCAGCACAGTAGCTTCCAGCTCCTCCTCCTATTTGTTGTTCATGCCTGTGCATCCATGCAGAGGCACTTCAGGTGAGCTGTCAGCCATGTCACCTTCTCAGAGAAACACCAATAATTTTCCTTAAGGGAACTAATGTTTCCCTTTCAGATCCTACTACCTCAGGAGCCCCTGGTTCATCTCTGTGAAACTAACTGTGCTGCAGTTGACTTCCACATCAAAATATTAACAAAATACTTGCAGGCCTTCAACAACTTATTAAAAAAAAAAAATCTAAGTAGTCTTACTGCAAGATTTAGTGCTTTCACAGGCAGGTTTTATGTACCTTGTATTTACCAACCAGACTCCTGAGTAGATGTCTGAGAGGATGGGGTAATGACAGGACATGGGGAAATGGTTTTAAACTAGAGCAGGGCAGATTCAGGTTAGACAAGAGGAAGTTCTTTTACAGTAAGAGTGGTAAAATATTAGAACAGGTTGCCCAGGGATGTGGTTGTGGCCCCATTCATAGGGACATCCAGGATCAGACTTGATACGCCCTGGGCAGCCTGCTCTAGTAGGAAGTGTCTCCGCTTACTGCAGAGAAGTTGGACAAGATGACCTTTGAGGGTCCCTTCCAACCCAATGCAACTTACGAATCTGCGAATGTCATCTCGTGACACCAATGACACCAAAACAGTACACCCAAGAACAACTTTGCCACCAATGCACGCACAAACATCAAGTGAACATTCACATTTTTAACAATGAATGGTGCCACATCCAGTTGGCAGCTGTCACTAGTGGTGTTCCCCAGGGATCAGTGCTGGGCCCAGTCCTGTTCAATATCTTTACTGATGATCTGGAGGAGGGGATTGAGTCCAGCATCATTAAGTTTGCAGATGACACCAAGCTGGGAGAAAGTGTTGATCTGTTGGAAGGTAGGAGAGCCCTGCAGAGGGACCTGGACAGGCTGCATGGGTGGGCAGAGGCCAATGGGATGAGAT
>WAAF01017155.1:113892-138900 GCA_013400475.1 Tricholaema leucomelas
GCTGGGGGAGGTCTAGGCTGGATATTAGGAGGAAGTTCTTGCCAGAGAGAGTGATTGGCATTGGAATGGGCTGCCCAGGGAGGTGGTGGAGTCACCATCTCTGGAGGTGTTCAAGAAAAGCCTGGATGAGGCACTTAGTGCCATGGTCTAGTTGACTGGATAGGGCTGGGTGCTAGGTTGGACTGGATGATCTTGGAGGTCTCTTCCAACCTGGTTCATTCTATACATTGTTGTCTTACAGCCCCAGGAGGACTATGTAACAGCCAACTAGTAAACCCTGCGCATGCAGCTTTCTTATAAGTATCAACTTCCACAAAGTAAAAAAAATAAAAATCAGTATATATTTATTCATAACTTTGCAACAATTTTTTGGAAAGTTCATTTGCCCAGGTACCAAATCACTGAAAAAGTAGATGCTATAAAAACACCTCTGTAAGATAAGTTTTAAATGTCACACATTCATTCTGTCCCAAAAGAGGACAGAACAGATTTTGTATCAGCCCACACAAAACCTCAGTGGTCTCTTGTCAATATTAAACATATATTCTCTGTGTAAAGAGCAATCACTTTATAAACATTTTACATACAAACTTGCATATTCTCTCTGTAAATATGATGCTGGGACATGACTCTCATGAATCAGAAAACTGCTCTAAAGGCTACTCAAATTCTGGACTTGCCATCTAGATATTATTTCACCAAGAATCACTACACAGCCTATGATAGAAAAAAAAACCCTTTTCTGACAAGGTAGGCAGAATATCTTCCCATCCTCCACAGAGAAGAAACTTGTCTACAATTAAGAAAAAAAGACATACAAAATGATACACATCCCTGGCCAAAATACAGCAAATGTGAGTGAAAGGAGGACTTGAAGAAATTCATTAGGACTCCTTCAAATGAAAAAATTAGCTGAAGGAGGTCAATCCTCAAACTGCATCATTTTTAATCTAAAGAATAAAGAAATCACATCCCTTTAAGGAATTCTGTTTAGCAAATACAAATGTGGAATCCACCTTCTCCAGTGGAGGAGTATGTCTTTCTTTTGGTTATCTAAGTTTTGCAAGTTATTGCAAACACCACAAAACAGAATGAAGCCACTTTCCAGATACGTAAGAGGGAAAAAAAGGGAGCTTTTTAATTAGACAGTGATCATCTAAATTGTGTTTTCTAGGCTTCACAGCCTGATCTGACTCTTCACTAACTGTTCCTTAAATTCAGACAGAAACTAGGTTACAGTTTTTAGCCCCAGTCTTATAGGAAGAAGAAGTATTTTCACTCCACATATCACAGATACCTGTGTTTTCAGCAAATAATTTCAAGTATTTTCTATGAACAAAGTATTACATTTAACATAACATTTAGAAAGCAGCAGAATTGCTAATCTGTCATGGGAACCGATTCACAGCAAAAGGTTTTGCTGGAGACATCTGAGACTTTAAGAAGAACCAAAACTGGTGTACAATGGAAGGATTTTTGATGACGCAAACTTGGATTTCTAATGTAATACCTGATGTCTCACACCTCAGCATTCAATTAATGTATTTTGATCATCAAAAGTACCACAACACCAAAGCCTGATAAAGTAAGCACATTAAAATTCAAACAACTGCAACACATTTATCAGAGCACAGAAGGTCTGTATTGTGGCAGCAAAGGGAACTGGCACCAGACATGATCTTATTTAACAACTCGGTTAATCTGGAAACAGCAAACAGCATGTGAATTCTATTAACAGAAAAGCACTTGAACTGAGGAAGCTGTAAACAGTACCAAGGCAAGAAAATAAAAGTGGCAGAACTGGGCTAAAATTCTGTATCTAACAGAATCTATAGCAAAGTTTCTCATTTATAGGATGAGAACAGGTTCCCTAGTTTCTTTCAGGACTAGAGATAACAGAAATAAACAGTTCAGGCAAACACGAACTGAAAAAGAACTGAGAACATCACACACAAATGAGTTTCACAGGTGTAAGAAACATGAAGAAAATACAGAAACTCCTAAAATGAAATTAAACATAAGAGCTGGTACTTCTCTGCTGAGCCCTGCAAGAAGAGATAGTCTTCTCACAACATAAACCTTCGTATATTTTGGTTTAGTATGTTAAGACGATTGACAAAAAAACTTTCCTTAACACTGTATGAGTTCAAGGAACTTGTAAAAAAATTGAGTTTCTCTGAACACAAGACAGAATGGTAACATAAATCTGCTTTATAAAATGGCAATAGGAGGTAAAAAAGCTACAGTATATTCATTTAAGTAGTAGCAATGTTCTACCAGTGGCTTTTTCAGGCATTTTTTTACTATGAACATAAACAGACTACTTGAGCAGCCAGTTTTACTCCCACTCTATTACAGAGAACAGTTTTTCAAGCAGGTAACGTGCCTGCAGAAACGACAATTGCTTGTAATATGAAATCTACACCTGAAGTGCTGTGGGAATCACAGTACCTTAAAGCAAAATAAGAAGTTCCAGGCTTACTTTGGTTAGGTTTTGAGCTTGTTTCATTCCTCTCTCCCCTTCTTCCTGATTCTTCATGGCACATACCTCTTTGCTAATTGCTCATACATTCCCTGGATTAGCAACCTAGCCATATCAAATACCTAGCCTTTTCTTTCCTCTTTTCATTATGAAGAGTTTCATTTAGTTTTCTTACTCATACTTTCTTTTTATTTCTCCTCTTATACCAGATATGCATAAGGAACCAAAGATCATTAGAACAGTACCTTCTCAACATTTCTTTGATAGTCTAATCCATTCTTTATACATATATTTAAATTACTTTTCAGAATAATTTGTAGTAACTTGAACTACTTGAAAATAGTAAGTCAGATCATTTTCCTAAATAGCTTCCAATCTACCACTAAAGCCTAAAAGGCATCACAGATTTAACAGATCAGTTCATAATTCTTCAGTTTTCAGCCATCTTATTGTAATTAGCTCAATCTCTTAAAGAAGACTTCTCTAAGAAAAACTGCTTTAAAAAATATTTCTGTTCAAACCAATCCTTAAAATTAACTTTCTCTGACTAGGACACAATGACAACATAAACTTACTCTTTTAAATGGCAATACAAGGTTAAAGACCTACAGTACACTCATGAAGAAAAAAATATTTGCAAGAAAAACACTAGCAATTTGACTTCTAATTCAACACAGGAAAAAGAAAAGCATCACTTGAGAGAAGTATGAAAAAAGTGAATGTTACAATATAAACATTTCACTGAAAATAATAGTAGGTAATGAAGATGGAGAAGATGGAGACAAAGGTATTCCATGCCTCAGTTTCTTGTTTCTGAGACATTCCTCAGAGTCCCTATAACTTCTCTAGAGCTGGTAGATTAAGTGGGGAAAAAAAAATACAGTACTAACCTTTACAACTGCTACACACTGTGAAGGTTTCTGAGTACTTAGCATTATGACTGCGTACTCACTGTCATTCTACACATTACAGACATTTAACACAACGTGGTATTGAATAAGTTAATGAAGCATCTGTTTTCCCCAAAAGCATTAATTTGTGAATAAGGACACTAGAAGAAAGGAAAAAAAGTAGGTCTGGAAGCTCAGCACAAAGTTTAATGCAAGCAATACAAACAGTATTAATCAGTTGCTAATATGAAATATTTGCTCTGAAAAGAAAAACCATCACAGCATCCCTTAAAGCTGGAATCTGGAGTCCTGATGATCTCAATCAATCATCATCCCATTTCTGTCATTCTTGGGCAGAAATTTCTGTCATTTAATTCTCATCGATCTGCTCTTAACTTTCCAATCACTTTCCTTCAACTCTTAATGCTTCCAGAACAAAATACTAATTGAATTTTGAGGTACAATAAAAATTACACCTTCCAGTAACTGGCCCAAACACTTAAGAGCTGAGTAATATTGTATCAGACTACAAAACAATCCCAAAACCTACTAAAATTTTTCTTTCATGTGACATCATGAGTTGATCTTGAGAAACACTGCACCCTGCAGATCCTCTAGTTCAAGATAAACCTCAGCAACACTGGAGTAACACAATATCAGCAGTAATCTCTTCTGCTACAAATTGAGTAATAACAGCCAATTATTCAAAGGAAATCTTCAATTGTAAAGCCACTGCTGTATAGCAAAATCTCAAGCTGTTTACTCAGATCCTCACAAAAGCCTTCCAGAGTAAGGAACATTTGGTACGCTGTCAGATCCTGCCTGGCAATTCTTAAGCCAAAACAACCAAAAGATACTTGCAGATCATAGCATCCATTCTTTTTTAATTCAGGAGGTTAAATAAGTTTATTCACCTTTGCAGTTTTCCAAAATTGAAGATAATCAAGGGAGAAGAGAGCGGGAAAACGTATCTGACCTCCTCCAGAGTAAAGACACTCTGCAGAGTTTCTACTGTCTTCTTAAATCTGTAAGGTATCTAATTCATATAATTAACAAGCAAGTCTAAACAAACAAACAAAAACAACAACAAAAAATTGGTCATGGTTTACAGCAAAAGTAACCAATTTGCATCTGTACAGTTAGAGATCAAACTATACTCAAAGTTTCATCTTACCAGAAGAGTACAAACAACAGCAGGGGACAGGTACAATATGAAGGTTACATAAGCTATTTTATGCACATGTAGATTGAAAAGAGTTTACTCATGACACACAAAGCTCTACATTCTCTGCAGCTTACTCCTGCAAATCTTAGGTATCTTTCTTCAAGGGCATCCTGTACTCTCCTTTCCAATCTTACTTTACACAGCTAGGCTCATGGCAGAGAGTCAGCTCTGACCATGTGAAAAATAATACTAACAGTAATTCAGCTGCTGAAGTTAGTGGCCTTATTTAGTTTTGAAAACTGAAGTGATAGTCCAAAGAAACTTTAGAAAGTGCAGTGACAGAACTATGTCTGCCCAGTTATGACCTATGTTTACTACTATTACTCTTGATGAAGCTGCTCTCAGACCAAATTTCACCAGTGCATCACAAGCTGCTTCTCACTACAGAAATTCTACGCTTGCAAAGAAACACACATCTCAGCCAGCATGCTGATATACACATAATACCTGTACACTGAACACCATTTGTGTTATGCACATCTCATCATTACTGCCTATATTTAAAGCACATATACATACAGTAAAGCATAATTCAAAGATCTGCACTGTTGAAGTGAAAGTGAAAACATCCAAAGCAAAGGCAAGCCTTTGCTCCCAAACCAAAAAGTTCTTCAGATCTTATTCCAAAGATAAAACATACTGACAATCACACAAGTCCTTACACGACTATATCATAATGCATTTGATCTTGAAAATCTGTGATTTATTCCTGCTAGAGCTAGGATATTTGAGACAGGTATCCACAGATTACCACCTGTTTAACAGCTTGCAACACTGCTCTTCAACCAGTAACCTTCAGGATGCCTCCACTCAGCCTTCAAATAATTCCAACACTGTTACAGGCACACATCCAAGTGTTTACTTCCAGAACATGACATCAAATTCCATCCATACTATCAGGCAACTATTACACATCTCTAGAGGTGCAAAATCGGTCCAGATATTGTCTTAAAACTACAATCACAACATGAATATTGATATTCTCAAACAGCTTCATCCCATCTGTCACAACAATTCATATTAATTTCTATACCAACTTCAACATAAGGACTTCATCCTTTCCATTTTTTAGGGTAAATACAGTCTAAGAACTAATCAACAGCAATTACCTTCAGGCAGAATACTGGCTGCTTCAGTACCAGTAAGCTAACAGAAGTCAGACCTTAAATAATATTTATATTAGTAATCAGCTGTTACTGAGAAGTTTTGTAAACAATGACTCCCTTCAACAACTAATTAGAAGAATGTCCTAACAGGCTAGAAAGTAGAATTTTCACTACTCGAGCCACTACCACTCACCTAACAAAAAAAAAAAAAAAAAAAAAAAGCATTCCTGCAATAGGTCAGAGAAATGCTGCCTAAAAACATCTTCAGCAAGAGCTGTTTTCTGAAATAAGCAAGGACTAGTTGCACTAGGAAGTAACAACAGAGCTCTGCTTTTGAAAGAGGTTTACAGATGCAGGTATTAACTTCTACTGCACTTGAACCCAACACGGGTCTACAGCTTCCCCAGGTGTTTTTGAAAATCTCACACTAGAGTACTCCCAGGAGGCAAGCAGGAGAGGGAGAGCATAGCAAAGGGAAGAACAACGACAAAGAAATAAGAGGGTGAAAAACATCAATAAAGAAGGAAACCAAAGAAGATAATTTATCCTACCAGAGACAGCACCTCTTGTCAGTCAAGACAAGAAACATTGCCTCCCAAAAAGAATCTGGCACCAGGAAGTGGCAGAAGTGATGGGGGAAGACCAAGTCTGACCTGAGATAAGAAAAAAAAAAAAAAGGGAGTTATGACTTTTTTTGTGGGGGGGGAAAAAAGGTGTTACTTCATCTTACTTTTGCAGTTTTTAAAAACTGTGATTGTTTTTTAAATGTCTGCCTTCAGTTGGATTTTCTAAGTCATTACAGTGATGACAGAGAAATCAAATGTGGAACAGGATCAACATAGTTCAGTGTTTTTAATCAAAATACTAGATGAATAGTAAAACTAAAAATAAATTTAAAATGCAACAGGGAAGGTGTATGAATTGATAAGCTGCAAACAGTATATGCCACTGAAGTGTCCCAATGAATCACAAAATGTAGTTTCATCTTCCACTATTTACAAAACTCACTGCCATGGAGTTCAAGACCACTAGTTCCTGTCTTTAGGAGATTTTCAAGTGCCTCTTAGGAAGACAAAAATTTCTACCTGATACCTATGTGCAAATGGAATAAGCTATGGTCTCCAGGGCCCAGGTTCCTTGTTTGTCAAACAAGTTTTACCAAGGTCTCCAGCTAACAACGTAATTCACTACAGGGTGACAAATGGGCAAGAAGAGGAGGAATTATTTTATAAAGGCAAATCACAGCCTGAGCTTTAAAAAAATTAAATATGCTAACATGCACAATCAGGAAAAAAACAAGTAAATCTATCCTCCCTCTAGCATTCATTTAAAACAAATTCTCAGAACAAATCTAGGAGTGAAAGTTTGTTTCCAAATGTCAGAGGCTCCAATGATCTCTACCCATACTTAAAACTTAATTCCAATCTACAAGCAATGACTTCAAGTGGCAGAAATCAAGACCTCACCTGCACACACTACTGAAATACAATACTGAGACCTATGTGAGTGATACCAACTAGATAGTAATAACTTAGGACATTTCTATGATGACACCACACCACTTTCACTTGGTACAAACTTCACTTATCAACTTAATGTCAATTCTTTAATGTGTTCAATTTACTCATATGTTCCAAAACAGTGAAACTAATGTGCTTGTCTCTGCTCCACACCAAATTCATAATGGTCTAACTTCACTGCATCAAAATGAATTGTGATAATGCTGCACAGAGCAGAAGTGTGGATAACAGAAATGATCATACGGACAAAAACATGACAAACCAGATGTTCAAGTGAGATTTCAGATAAAGGTCTACACCAAACTGGACATAAAATTTGAGATACTCAACAGCCACATTTGAATCTGGAACAGTGAAGACACCTGAAGTATCAAATTCAAGATAAGCCCCAGAGATCTGTTTAATCTAGATACTAAATGGCCTCAACAATGTCCAGTGAAGAATTCTCCACAATCTCATTACATACCATATGAAAAAGCACTTCATTTTCAATCACTCTTGAATTAATGAAATATCTTCCTTTGTATTTGGAAAGAAGGGAAGATTATGAACTAATACAGATGATGCCTCTCTGTCAAATTCCTTCTCCACATCACCCTGAAGTAAACACCTTCTCGATTTTCATCCAAGCAGTAACTCTCCCTCACGTGTTAGTGGCATGAGTCACCAACAGCACTCTTTTTGAACTCTCTGAACTCAGCAGGTCCAAGCTGCTCACAATGTCTTGTAATGTTGCTTCTGTACAAAGGAGAGATACTTCTGCTCATAATTAAGTTCATATAGCTCTTCTCCACTATAATACCATTTTCGGAACCTACAGCTACCAAATCCACTCCTCTTCTCTAAATCCTATAGGTGGGGAAAATGCATCGCACATCAAGAATGTGGCACAAGCAACTCCAAGGACAAAACCCATGAAAAACACGTAATTTCCTGTATTAAAATACATGTTTCTTAGCATCAATCCATTGTCAGAATCCACAGGAAATGCAATCTAACACAACCATACACAATTACATTCCTTTCCAGAAAAATACCACCTCACTCAGTGCATCAAGGCATACTGCTTTCAGTAAACAAACAGAAAAGCCTCTGTTTTATTACTACTGGTCAATCTGAACATTTACTACACACTCTGAAAAAAAATAGACTGGCTGAGGATTTTGTCACTGCTTTTTCCCTTGCAAGCATTTCTTCACAGCATTTCATTGCAGCACAAGTATTAATGAATTAACTTGACCACCACTTATACTCAGTATTTTCATTCTCTTGAAAGAGAGAAATCAAACCACATAGAGATTGAAAATTCAAGTCCACTGAACCAAACTGCTCAATCTAAGATGCCAAAGGATAGATTTTTCAGATCTGTGGTTTTCTGGAATGTTTTTTTTTCCCAAAGCTTATTGGTCCCTTATTCCAGCAGCTTTCATAAATGCTCAGACTTCAAAATTCCCAAACAGATCTTCAGAACAAACAAGCAACTAACAGTCATCTGTGAATTCTTAATGAAATGATTTGCCTAGTAGTTCACATGAATTCTGCAACACAGTCAATGCAACTTTAGAATTGTAGAATTCACTTAAGCTGGAAAAGACCAACCACAAAGATAACACTGACAAGTCCATCGCTAAACTATGTCCCTAAGTGACATCTACATATCTTTTAAATGAGTGACAGTGACTCAACTGTTCCCCTGAATTCCCATGCTTTCCAACCATCTCCGTGGAGAATTTTTTCCAACATCCAATCTAAATCTCCTAATGCACATCTTGAGACTGTTCTTTCTTGTCCTGTAGTGCGTCACCTGGGAGAAGACACTGACACTTGCCTCCCAACAACCTCCTTTCAGACAGCCATGGAGAGGAACAAGGTCTCCCCTTCGGTCATCTTTTCTCCATGCCAAACAACCCCACTTCCCTCATCCACTCCTCGTAAGACTTGCTCTACAGACCTTTTAGCAGCTTCATTAACCTTCTTTGAGCACCCTCTCGCACCTTTTGTATTAAGGGGCCCAAAACTGAACACAGTATTTGACACGATGCCTTGCATGTGCTTGAGAACAGTGCGACAATCACTTCCCTAGTCCTGCTGGCCAGACTATTTTTGCTATAAGCCAAGATGCCCTTGGCCTCCCTGGCTACCTAGGCATGCTACTGGCTCATATTTAGCCAGTTGCTGACCAACACCCCCAGGGTCCTTTTCTGCCAGGCAGACTTCCAGCCACTCTTCCCCCTATAGCATTGCATAGGATTGCTGAGACCCAAGTGTGCACCCAGCAGTTGACCTTGTTGGTCCATCATTGCAGCCTATGTTGATCACTCCATAGTGTCTCTTCCTAACCTCCAGCAGATCAACACTCATTTTCAATTCAGTGTCACCTGTAAACTTACTGAGAGTGCACCAATTTCAACTCAAATCACTCAAAGTTCACTGACAAAGAGAGCTGGCCCCCATACTGAACCCTGAGGAACACAACTTGTGACCGATTAATCTCATTCACCACCATCCTTGGGGGCCAGCCACCCAGAATTTTTTTTTACCTAGAGTATCCATCTCCAAGCCACAAGCAGCCATCTTCTCCAGGAGAATGCTGTGGGAAACAGTCTTCCACTGCTGACACCTCAAACACCTTTTCTTTCTTTAATGACTCTACCTGCGCATTTGCTGTACACTCCCAAACACAGAACAGTAGTCTAACATACAAAAAAACACCCTTAGGTGTGGTATGGAGCAGATAACATGCAGCTGTGTAATTACACAATGCAGACACAAGAAGAAAGTTGAACTAGTACTATCTGTGTAACCACATTCTGTCACATCCCAACTACTCAGCACTGTTCTTCAAATCTACTGTTCTGTCCGGAAGCCTCCTGAACATAGTAACAGTTTTCGTACTAATAACTATTCCATTTTTGTATTTCTTAACAGTTGGTAAAAACAACAAAGACAACTATGAACAGTAGCACCCTTATCTCTTCCTCAAATGTTATCAGCAATGTAAACATGCAATGGTATTTGAAAAGCTTTCTTCTTTTGTTTTAATGTGTACAAATTTTATTTGTCCAGTACTGCTCAAGTAGTTTGCATGGCGCTCTCAAACTCTGCTGAACCCTTTTAGCCACCACTACGGAAATATGAGTTATTTCACCATTGCATTCTCTCTTCACTTCTGCCCAGTAATGTCAGAAGTATCACAGTTTTGTTTCATTTTTTTTTGCTTAAGATAGAATCACAGAATCAACCAGGTTGGAAGAGACCTTCAAGATCATCCAGTCCAACCTATCACCCTAGCCCTATCCAATCAACTAATGCCATGGTCTAAGCACTTCAACCAGTCATACTGGCTATCAACCTTTCAACACTGATCAATTACATCTAAGACTCTTCTCCTGTTTTCCAAAAAATAGTCCACCCATGGCACTACTTATCACAAAACTTGAGGGAAAAAGGGTCTCTGAAGACCATCAAGTATTTTTTGAGAACCTTGTTCAAAGATTACACAGGGACCATAGTGTATTGGTTCATGCAACATTTCCTAAAGCAGAGTGAGAAGCCTTTTTTAAATTAAAGCCTGCCTTCCTCAAAACCAGTAAGCATCCCACCAGTTAAAGTATCACTGATGAGTCTAGCTCTTATTATTAACCTGTTACTTGCTTTCAGCAAGAAACTGAACGATCGTTTAATACAAGCAAGTTACTGTGGTCCAATATTTCTAATCACACTTGCAGCTGTATACATTTGACATTGTTGTGCCTTAAGACATAGCTATTGCTAGCTAAATGATTACAGTAACTCATTTTCAGATACTACACTAGATGTGTAATTATGCACTTTGACATGCTACCACAGACTAAAATAACACTATGAAATACTTTACATAAACAACCAGAAAATGCTTTGTCAAATATTATTGCCAATTCAAAAAACCTCACTGGTTTGTTACACATACAACTTAATTTACATTTACTTTCTACAAAACACATCTAAGTAGAAACAACATAGGAAAAACTTTGTGATTGTTCTGTCTCATGGCACAGAAAAATGCTGTGTTTGGAGAAAACCTAAGCAAAACATTAAAACTCAGAAGGTAGCAGGTGACGGTCTCACAGAAGCACATTTCATTATTAAATGCAATACTTCACCAACACAGTACCTTGAGTACTTTTTATGAAAGATATGCAGCCTTGTTACCTGAGTTAATAGCTTTACATGCATAAATTCTGCATTTAGTGGCAATTCTATAACTGATACTACATAAAATGTTAAAAAGTTACACATGTCATTATTCCCATTTTCCCATCTGTTCACTGTATAGCTAGAAGACTGGAGCTAATGTTACTCTTACATTAGCTGTTTTCAAGTGATTTGTAGGTATTCAAGTGTAACTCTAAGATTTCTTCAACTTCAGAGACCTGTACACTTCTTTTTAAGACATACTTACTTACCTGCCTACTTCAAATAAGCACTGGCTTTAAAGATCTCTACACGAAACAGTTACACGTACACACACAAAAAGAGGAGCACTGAGACTTCATGTCCACTGAATACAAGTTGCTTGCAGACAGTAGAGAACATCTGGAAAGTCTACACAGTCCTGGCAGTCACTGCTCTCCCTTCCTAGTTTTGTTACCATCATTCATTCACAACTTCACCTCGTGTAGGACTAGGACTTAATGCAAAGTTCTGCTGATTCAGA
Source organism: Tricholaema leucomelas (assembly GCA_013400475.1). Taxonomy (NCBI): domain Eukaryota; kingdom Metazoa; phylum Chordata; class Aves; order Piciformes; family Lybiidae; genus Tricholaema lacrymosa; species Tricholaema leucomelas. The sequence continues at coordinate 125,812 of WAAF01017155.1, forward strand.
AGAGACACTGACACATGGGCACCACCAAAAAACAACCACCATCTGCACTGCTGCCAGCTCTTTGATGCTTAAATACATCCTTTCTCGTTTTCACTAAGGGACTAGGGCTGGAAGTTAGGTGCAGAGTGTAAGAGACCAAATGGTGCAGGCAATACGGCACTGGGAGGCCTCTGGACCTGCCAGGTGCAGCTTGAAGCCAGGTCCTTGTATGACCTGCAGCAACCTATTTTCACCCAAAAAAGAAGTTGCAAAAAAAGTGGTCTTCTGATGTTATTCCTGGGAATTGTGATTCTCTGTTTTCCAGGTATCCTGGATGGTGTGCCCTGCTGTACAAGACAGTCACTGCCAGATGGCTTTCCACAGAAAGAAGATATGTAAATGCAAAGTACCCTTTGGTACATTTTCTAGAGTATAAGAAAAAAAAAATTACCTACCTCTTCTTTGTAGGCTGCCAAATAATACAGCACCATATAGTCCTCAACAGAGGGGCTAACCCAGAGAAATACAACATGTAGCTCCTATAGAGGGAACAACATGAAATCCAAGACCAGCAGATGACCCCATGTTGCATTCTAAAAAACTAAAGGCAAGGAATGGCTAGTTTCTTAACACTAAAGCACAGAGAAGAAATGGGTTTGAAAAATTAGAAGCCATTAACAATAGTGAGAGACTGATAAACACTAACAGCCATTCCTTACAGTATTACCAATAAAGTCTCAGAAACAACGAATGAACACTTCAAGCAAAAGCAATTCAGGACTTTGAAATTACAACTTTGCTATCATTTCCAGAGGCATCCCTTCCCACCATAAAATAGCATCCAAATACTGTCAGAAGCAATCAACAGATCTTATCGGCGATTCTGAAGATGGACTGTTTTAAAGGGAATGCATAGAAGAGGTAACAACCTGTTAAACATTATTAAATCTTGCTTTTTCCTTATACCAAATTTTCCAAGACAGTCCTTCCAAAACTAGTCACCCTGTATCAAAAACTGTCAGCTGTGAATGACACGGTGAAGGTCTAAAACAACAATTACTCTTTTTTTCCCATGTTTTGTCTCCAAGGATTTACAGACTGCTCACAAAATTAAAGTCTCCAATCTTCCACAAAGTTGAAAAAGCCTGCCTCCCACATTGAGTTATTGTAACATTGTAACTAAAGATGACTAAACCAAAACATCATTAAGTGTGAAGCAAAGGGAGAAACTGATAAGAGACCGAGTAGATTTTTATTTTTTAAATTAAAATACATCACAAGGATACAGTGAAAGACTCCATTTTCCCCATTTCAGTGTTCTCACAGTTTCACTCACAGGTGTATGTTCACACACACCTCAGGAGTCCACAAACACTACACAAAATTATCAAAACTCACACACACAGATCAGGAAAGAGGTTTTATTTCCCCTTAAGAAATAAAGAAAAAACAATCTGCTTCAGAAGCAGACTATTAAGCCTAGTTTTATCAACAGTCGCTCCTAAAAGCACCAACACATATCTAAGCAAGGGAATGTAAATTTTCCTGCATACAACCACAATCTAAGACACCATTCAAAACAACTGTGATAAAGCCTCTATTAGAAAAACACTTAGAAGAGAATCTACTTAAAAACAATTCTATCTTAAAAAATAATGCTCCAGGGCTGAAATACCATTTTAGCAAACATCACTACCTTTAGTAACAGTTCATGCACTCGCCACTGAAAACTATTAAAGAAGAAAAACACTAAGAAGAAAAACACAGTATCACCCCTGCAGTTTTCAGCTGCTCAAGATAAACAACCTCGTGCCCCGTTCCTGTACTTTAAAGAGTATTGTGGAAACATGCATCACATCAGACTTCCACACTGCAAAATCCCACATCACCATCAGCAACAACTTTATGATCAGTGTTTGTTACACTTGCTACCACTACAAAACACACCTTTAATCATAATGAAATTTAACACCTTCACATTCCCTTTCGGGAAAAAGGTGGGGAGTGGGGGAGGAGGGAGAGAGGCAAAGAATTCGGTACCCCAGTCCTACTTGTAACTTGAAAACACAAACAAGCTCGTGGATTCAGAGAAGGCAGTCCTTTGATACAGAAGCATATACACTTGCACAAACTATAAGAATGCAAAACATTGTGAAGGCACACCAAAAATTCATCATACACACCATTTGTCCAGTACCAAGCTATAAACTAGAAGCCTGCGTTATTAACCATAAACACGCAATTCTATAATGTTTGTCATATTTTAAGATTAAATCAGTGAAATATGACATTAGGCAAGTCAGAGGAGATGGCGTCAAGTGCTGAATTAAGTTTCTAACATGGCAGAAAGTTATCTTTCAGGTGACAAACTTCGGTTTTATACGGAGTATTTTATTACTAGTCAGACCAAGCACCTTACCCACTGATAAGAATAAAAACTCTCAAGCCACTCTCTCCCCCATTTTCACACTCCCATCTTCTTCCTACAGAAACTCCTCTATTAGCTTCCAGCACTCACTTCATCCTGCTCCTTTTGAGCAATTCCAAACTATTCACTAAACTCAGGGCGGGACCACTGCAAACACACGAAACACTTTTCTCTGACGGCCCCGCTTAATGCCTCACAACATGCCACTACATCAGCACCCGTTTCCTCTGCCACAGGGGAAAACCAGACAGCTCCCTGAGCCTTCAGCGCACAAGCTACCCCTCGGCAGAGCCACGCAGGCTGACCCATACATCTCTATCCCCACGCGTCGTGCCAGACCCCGGCCGCCTTCCCGCCCATGACTCCACGGGACTAAGCGAGGCCCCACACACACCTCGGGGTGCTTGGTGCCCTCACGGCGCGGACTCCTGCCGCACCACCCCCCGGGGCGACGTGCGTGCCCGGCCTGACCCGCCGCGGCAGCCGACACGTCGGCAGGCCGTCCCGCGCCGCCGCCCACCCTGGCCGGGGCCGCTAGGGCTCCCCGCACGCACGCCCCGGCGCACCTTCCCTCCGCCCGTTCTTCAGGCGACGGAGCGGGAAGAGAGAGATGGTCAGCCCTTGCCACCGCCTTCCCCGCGCCCGCCGGCGGGTCGCTTCCAGGACTACTCGCCGGCAGGCCTCAGTTCCGTGCCTCGGAGGGACGGCGGGGGAGGCAGCCAGGCCCACAGCAGGCCGTGCGGACAGACGGGCCGTAACGGCCGCGGCCGACTCCCCTCCCATGACACTGCAGAGCGGGGCCGGGCCGCCGCCCTCCGCCGCCGAGGCCTCCTTCCGCCGCCGGCTCCGCGGGCCCCCTCCCAGCGGCGGCGACGCCATGATGATCCGCCCGAGAGGGCGCCGCGCCAGGCCCTAGCGCCGGCCCGGGCCCGGCCGCGCCTCCGCCGCCACGGCCTGGAGCCCCGCGCCGCTCACCTTCATGTCGGGACATCCTAGTCCAGAGGCGGTGGCCCAGGCCCGTCTCGGGGCTCCCGCGGGCTCCTCGGGCGCCGCTGCGGCCTGGCCCCCTGCCGCCGCCGCTGCACGCACAGAGCCCTGGTGAGAAAGAAGCAGGGTCAGGAGCAGGGCTGAGAAGGGGGGCAAAAATCTACGAGAAGGCAAGCGGCCGGCCGGCCGGCCTCCCTCCCCCTCCTCTCTTGCTCGCCCGGCGGGGGGCGGATCCGACGGCAGCGGCTTCCCGGGCGTCGTGACACGGTGACTCTGGGTCCGGCCGGCTGCTGGCGCCGCCTCCCGCTCTGCTCCGCCCGCTGCCGCAGCGACGGCGGCTGCGAGGCCGCTCGCCGCGCTGGAGTGCTCCTGGCCCCCTTCCTCTTCCTCCTCCCCCTACCGCCCCGGCCTCATCAAGAGGAAGAGGAAATACCCCACCGGGGCGGCGGCCCTCCCGCGCGGGCTGCTGGGCCAGGGTTTAGAGGGCGGTGACTCCGGGCGGCGGCGTTCGGGCTCGCCGACGGAGCGTCCCGGGAAGGTTGGCGGCTGCCAGAGGCGGCGAAGCCGACTCCAACAAGAGAAGACCTGGCCAAGATAACGGAGCCCGCCACCACTCTGACCCACGGGAGGCGCGTGTTAATCAGCATTTTATGCCAAAGGAGGGGTAAAGAGCGGCAGGGGTCAGTGCGCATGCCCCGAGCGCAGGTTTCCTCAATCGCTGAGCACTCTACTCGTTCTGCCAGGCTTGGGAACAGTTTGCTGCCAACTCCAGAACAGACACAGGGGTTATTTCCCCCCCCCCTTCGCACTTTGCCAGGCCTGCAAGAGTACGCCTGCCGGATGCGTTCCCCAGTCAGGCCCATGCTCGGTAAGGGGGAGAACCCACGTGCCGTCTGTCATCACGCTCCAGACAAGTGTTTCGGTTTCTCCACACCAGCAGAACTTTTAATCCCTTCATAGTTGCTTCCTGCTCAGCCATGAAAGCAGAGTAGTCTTGAGATGAAGGAAAAGCCTGCAGCACGGCTGTGTTCTTTCGTGGAGTGCCTACGTCAAGTGTCTTGATTCTGTGCTGCCTTTCTTACTATGACTCTCAGGCCTTTCCCCAGTTTCCATCTGTAACAGAGTCACAGGACATGAGACGTTACAGGGGACCTCCAGAGATCAGCAAGTCCAACCACCCTGCCAAGCCAGCGTCGTGCAGGGTAGTCTGCACAGGAATGCATCCAGGCAGGTTTGGAAAGTCCTCCAGAGAAGGAGAAACCATGACCTCTCTGTGCAGCTGTGATGGTTTGAGTGTTACTCCCTCCCAACCCCACTTTGGAAGTCACCCAGACTTGACTCAGCTGGCTCTGGAAATTGAATGAAGCTTTATATTTACAGCTTAGCACAATATACAAGCAGATATTTACAGTATATACTGTAAAAGGTAATACAGAAACACAACAGCCCTCTCAGAAACCCGAGTCCCCAGGAGGGGCTCCCAACTGCCCTTTCACCTTCCCTCACCCCAGGTTAGGTTAGAGAGAGATGCAGCCCACAGCCTGGACAGAGAGCATTTCCCTTATCTATGTTTGGATTCTTGTTCTTAGACATCTCAGCAAGCCTATGAGTGAAGTAGACATCACCATTGTTTCTCTTTCACAGCCTGCAATCTAGTTCTCACCAAAACATTCTAGATAGCTTCAAACTAGCACAGCAGCCTGCTCCAGGGCTCTGTCACCCTTAATCTAAAGAAGTTTCTCCACATATTGAGCTGAAACCTTCTCTGTTCCAGTTTGTACCTGTTCTTCCTTGTCTTATTGCTGCTGACCATCAAAAAGAGATTGGCCCCAGGCACTTGACCCCCACCCCTTAGGGATTTGTACGCATTGATCAGGTCTCCTCTCAGCCTCCTCCAGACTAAACAGCCTCCAGGAGCTCTTTCTGCTTGTGGCAAAGAATTACAAAGAGGCATTTAAGCATTTACTTACAAATTACTGGGCTCATGGGGCAAGCCACAGACCCAAATAGTGCCCAAATGCTTTCAGGGGACTCTTCTCTTGTCAGAAGTTGAGACTTAATTCTTCCCAGGCTTCTGGGGAAAGGAGGCAGACAATCTCTGACCTTGTGTCCTGGCTCCTCTGGATGATCTGTGTATGTCCAGGACTTCTAAACAGGACTTTGAGGTGTAGAGGCAGGATGTTGTGCAAAGTACAGTCTTAGCACAATGTAACGCTGGCCACACAGGCCAATCGCGAGCAGACAGCCAGGGTCTGCTCCTGGTAAGCTTGCGACAGTGGAGTTACCGGCACACAATAGGGCAGTAAGCAATTGCAGCAGGCAATGGCAGAGCACAGCTGAGCACAGCAGAGAGCATGTTGTTTACGTGCATATCTCCTTCTATCAATGTGGGATGAGATTAATTGCCCTTTGGACACAGAATAGCCAATCAAAATGGCCGTTAGCCAAACCTCACCACATCAGGCAAAGCCACAAGCTTGCTTTTACCCAAATATGGGAAAAGCACTGGCCTTGTACAAGACAGACACAAGCCAAGCATGTGTACCTTCTTTACCACAGGACTCTAGGCAGGCCAGAATCAGTGGCTACAGGTTCTTCTGCGTCCTTTTCCCGTGCTTGCCTCTCTCATAGAGCAGAAAAACATGCCTAGGCAAGGCAGGACATATATAAGCCTATTTTGAGCCTATCATGCCTACCATGACAAAGTCCTTTTGCCCTGTGCTCAGCACTGGTCAGGCCACACCTTGAGTCCTGTGTCCAGTTCTGGGCCCCTCAATTTAAGAAAGGTGTTGAGGTGCTTAAACGTGCAAGGCTGGTGAGGGAGCTGGAGCACAGCTCTGTGAGGAGAGACTGAGGGAGCTGGAGGTGTGCAGCCTGGAGAAGAGGAGGCTCAGGACAGACCTCATTACTGTCTACAACTACCTGAAGTGAGGCTGTAGCCAGGTGGGGTTGGTCTCTTCACCCAGGCAACCAGTGACAGAACAAGGGGACAAAGTCTCAAGTTGTGCCAGGGGAAGTATAGGCTGGATGTTAGGAGGGAGTTCTTCACTGAGAGAGTGATTGGCATTGGAATGGGCTGCCCAGGGAGGTGGCAAAGTCACCGTCCCTGGAGGTGTTCGAGAGGAGACTGGATGAGGCATTTAGTGCCATGGTCTGGTTGACTGGATAGGGCTGGGTGCTAGCTTGGACTGGATGATCTTGGAGGCCTCTTCCAACCTGCTTGATTCAATGATTCTGATTCTATGTTTCTAAGAGGACACAGCCTAAAGCTGTGCCAGGCTGGAGGTTAGGAAGAAGTTCTTTACAGAAAGAGTGATTGACATTGGGATGGGCTGCCCAGGAAGGTGGTGGAGTCCACATCCCTGGAGGTGTTTAAGAGGAAGCTGGAGTACCATGGTTTAGTGAATTAGAAGGTGTTAGGTAATAGATTGGACTGGATGATCTTGAAGGTCTTTTCCAACCTGATTAATTCTGATTCTGATTCTGATCAGCCTGCCCAGTCCTCATCTTGCAGCGCATTCACTTGGGACGTATAATAAGAGAGGTTGCCCGTGAAAACTGAGTTAACAAAAGGTGCTGAATACCTCAGCCTTCTTCTCATCTGTTGTTCAGCAACGCTTTGGCCTTCCTGTCCCCATCTATGCACAACTGGTCAGAAGGAGAAGGAAAAGAATTCGTGAGGTTTTTAAAGTTCTGCTGTGAATGGTTCTTTCTGTCCCTAAAGGAAGAGTCTGCTGTAGCTGAGTTTCTCATTCTTTCTCTCCCATGCAACAAAACAATCTGTTGATGAGGCTTCCTATAAAGCTGTGAGAGGGTTAAAAAAAGAAAATCAAGTTATTCTCTTCCTGATGGGCAAATGCAAACTGAGAAACAAAAATTTACTTACCCAAGACCATTCCCTGTCAGAAGCCAGGCAAAGGACCCAGATCTCGTCACTAATTAGGACATTGTATACATGACAATAAGAAACTGAACAAACTAATAGATTTTTCTAACACAAAATCATAATATGACAAAATGTGTGCCTTGAAGTATTAAAATAATCTGAAAAGAGACAGAAATGTTTGTGTGGACTCTTGTGGTTCCTTTCCCTGCCACTATAAAAGGTGTCTGTGTTCCATATAGAGCAGGACAAGTTTGGAAACTAAACTGAATGGTGACAGCCTACAGCAAAATTCCTGAGTGGTAAATCTGTTACATTAGGAGTCACTTAGTCCATTAATGTCTTTGAAACCTTTCATAGGATCACAGGATGTTAGGGTTGGAAGGGACCCAAAGACATCACCAAGACCAACCCCCCTGCCACAGCAGGACCATACAATCTAGCTCAGGTCACACAGCAACACACCCAGAGAGGCCTTGAAAGTCTTCAGAGAAGGAGACTCCATAACCTCTCTGGAAAACCTGCTCCAGTGCTCTGTGACCCTTATAGTCAAGAAGTTCCCCCTTGTGTTGAGCTGGAACCTCCTGTGCTGCAGGTTACATCCATTGCTCCTTGTCCTATCCCAGGGAGCAAGTGAGCAGAGCCTGTCCCCCCTTCCTGACTCTCAGTCCTCAGATATTTAGAAACATTTATTAGATTCCCTCCCAGTCTTCTGCAGACTAAACAGCCCCAAGTCCCTCAGCCTCTCCTCATCAGGCAGTGCTCCAGTCCCCTAATCATCCTTGTAGCCCTCCGCTGGACCCTCTCCAGCAGATCCCTGGATTCCCTCTTAAACTGGGGAGCCCAACACTGAAGGCATTAATCAAGATGGGGTCTCAGCAGGGCAGAGTAGATCTGCTGCCCACAGTCTTCTTAATGCAGTCCAGGAGCCCATTGGCTGCCTTGGCCACAAGGGCACACTGCAGTCCCATGGAGAGCTTCTTGTCCACCAGCACTCCCAGGCCCCTCTCCACAAGGCTGCTCTCCAGCAGATCACCTCCCAACCTGTACTGCTGCAGTTTATTGTTCCTCCCCAAGTGCAGGACCCTGCACTTGTCCTTGTTGAACCTCATTTGGTTCCTCAGTGCCCAATTGTGTCTGTCCAGGTCTTGCTGGATGGCAGCACAGCCTCCAGGTGTCTCAGCCAAAGCCTCTCAGTTCAGTGTCATCAGCAAACTTGCTGAGCAGACACTCTGTCCCTTCATCAGTGTCACTGATGATGATTCACTTATTTGTGGGTTACTGGTAGCCCAGATAAACAGTGTTTTCACTTGTTTTGAGTGCTATACCTACCAGACTTTATCCATTTGAGGAAATAATCTCTACTTCACTTAGATTGGTCTTGCAGTTACCAAGGTTGGGCACACCACTACACTCATTACTAGGTCCTTGTTGGTTTGATGGTTCAGCTTCACACTTTAAGATAAGAACTACTGCCACTTCAGTGGTATGAGATTTACATAAATCAATTCCATTGTCTGGTTATCATACAAGAACTATGTGGCTCGGCATAGATGCTTGAATGTTACATTTGTACAGTGATACACATCAAGGTCTTACATTAGATTTCTTTTGGTCTTTTCTACCTGCTGCATTGTTGCCTCCTCTTGCTCATCAGTTATGCAGTGGGATACACAGAGTCACAGAATTAATCAGGTTGGAAAAGACCTCTGAGAGCATCGAGTCCAAATAGCACCTAACACCTTCTAATTCACTAACCCATGGCACTAAGGGCCTCGTCAAGTCTCCTCTCGAACACCTCCAGGGATGGGGACTCTACCACCTCCCCAGGCAGCCCATTTCAATTCCAATCACTCTTGCTGTGAGGAACTTCTTCCTAACCTCCAGCCTAAACCTGCCGCAGCACAGGTTGAAGCTGTGTCCTCTTGTTCTGGCCCTGGGTACCTAGGAGAAGAGACCAACCCCACCTGGCTACAGCCTCACTTCAGGCAGTTGTAGACAGCAATGAGGTCTGTCCTGAGCCTCCTCTTCTCCAGGCTGCACACCCCCAGCTCCCTCAGCCTCTCCTCACAGGGCTGTGCTCCAGCCCCCTTACCAACCTTGCTGTTCTTCTCTGGACACCTTCAAGCACCTCAACATCTTTCTTAAACTGAAGAGCCCAGCACTGGACACAGGACTCAAGGTGTGGCCTAACCAGTGCTCAGTATGGGGCAAAAGGACTTCCCTGGTCCTCCTGGCCACACTTAAGTTCCTGATGCAGGCCAGGATGCCATTGGCCTTCTTGGCCACCTGGGCACACTGCTGGCTTATGTTCAGTTGGCTGTCAACTCACTGCTTTCTGAATTATAAGGAAATGCCTGAAAAAACTTTTAGTACTTACCCTCTTCTCTTTTGGCATGTGTGCCAAGGACACCTATTCTGTGTGATAATGTACCAGAAAACACAAAGGCTCTGGGGATCTTGCGACTGGATGCTAGAAATGGTATATTTGTGCAAACACTTATCGTGAAGTGAATCCTTCCATGCTTCCCAAACCTGCTGATGGTGCTGTGTAATTCAGCCTGGAGTGTCCAAAGTGCTAAGGAACAGCACGAGCAAACCTGGAGTCATCAGGAACATCAGGTGGCTTTGCCCAATGGGGCACATTTAGAGCTTTTGAATAGCATGCAGGCATCCTACTGGAAGGGAGTGGGGCTTGGATTTTTAGTGAAGGCATCCTTCCTGTGGGAATGGTATTTGGTCTTGGAACTAAAAGGAACCAGGTATGCTGTAAAATGCTTATAATCACAGAATCATAGAATGGCTTAGGTTGGGAGGGACCTCAAAGATCATCCAGTTCCAACCCCCCACCATAAGCAGGGATTTCTCCCACTAAAACAGGTCACTTAGGGCCTCATCCAACCTGGCATTGAACACCTCCAGGGAGGCTGTGGATCACAGAATCACAGAACATGATTGTTGATCATTGATCATTGATCACATTCTGTGATTCTGTGATCCACAACCTCCCTGGGCAACCTGTGCCAGTGTCTCACCACCCTCACTGCAAAGCACTTCCTCCTAACATCCAGTTTAAATCTCCTCTCTGACAGTTTAAACCCATTCCTCCTTGTCCTGTCATTACAAGGCCTTGTTAATAGTACCTCCCCAGCCCTCCTGTAGGGCCTCTTCTGATACTGGAAGGCCACTCCAAATTCTCCTTGAAGCCTTCTCTTCTCCAGGCTGCAGAGCCCAAACTCTCAGCTTGTCCTCATAGCAGAGCTGCTGCCACCCTCTGAGCATCTTGGTGGCCTCCTCTGGACTGGCTCGAACAGTTCCATGTCCTTCTTGTACTGCGGGCTCCAGAACTGCACACAGTACTCCAGGTGGGGCCTCAGGAGAGCAGAGTAAAGGGGGAGAATCACAATTTAAACATAATTAGAACTTCTTCTTCTGAATGCTGGACGCTGCTAGGATATGCAGTGCAAGTGCCACACTGCTCTGCCCATGCTTTACTGGCAATGAGCATCTGAGAAGCTGTTCCAGTTTTATGACATGCAGTCCAGGTGTAAATGTCATGTCTGCCAGCTTTCCTGAGTAGTGGCACTCCCACTATTCACCTGCACATGCCTTGAGACTGCTGCTTTCTCCTTAGGCCATCTGTGACATAGTTTGCACATTCACAAAACATTCTTGGAAGCCAGATAGGTGCCATGAAAAGGTTAACCTGATAGGTACTGTCAAGCATATGCACAGAATTCTTATACTGCTGCTCTTTTCCCTCTATCAGTGCATATATCAACTTCAGCAAAACCAGGAACTGTCTCATTAATCTCCTCACCATTCCAGATCACTTCCTCTTGGAGTCAGCATTCAGAGGTTATCCCAGATCTGCCCTTCAGCACAGAGAGCTTTCATCCTCATGAGCAGCCAGTTTTTGATGTTGATGTACCATAGAATCATAGAATCAGTCAGGTTGGAAGAGGCCTCCAAGATCATCCAGTCCTACCTAGCACCCAGCCCTATCCAGTCAACTCCATGGCACTAAGTCCCTCATCCAGGCTTTTCTTGAACACCTCCAGGGACGGTGACTCCACCACCTCCCTGGGCAGCACATTCCAATGCCAATCACTCTCTGTCAAGAACTTCCTCCTAACATCCAGCCTGTACCTCCCCCAGCACAACTTGAGACTGTGTCCCCTTGTTCTGTTGATGGTTGTCTGGGAGAAGAGACCAACCCCCACCTGGCTACAGCCTCCCTTCAGGTAGTTGAAGAGAGCAATGAGGTCAGCCCTGAGCCTCTTCTTCTGCAGGCTGCACAACCCCCAGCTCCCTCAGCCTCTCCTCACAGGGCTGTGTTCCAAGCCCCTTACCAGCTTTGTCGCCCTTTCTCTGGACATGTTCCAGTATCTCAACATCTCTCTTGAATGGAGAAGCCCAGAACTGGACACAGTACTCAAGGTGTGGCCTGACCAGTGCTGAGTACAGGGGAAGAATAACCTCCCTTGTCCTGCTGGCCACACTGCTCCTGATCCAGGCCAGGATGCCATTGGCTCTCCTGCCCACCTGGGCACACTGCTGGCTCATCTTCAGCTACTATTTACCAGCACCCCCCAGGTCTCTTTTCACCTGGCTGCTCTCCAGCCACTCTGTCCCAAGCCTGTAGCACCGCTTGGGGTTGTTGTGTAGTGTGAGAATTGGCTCAGCTACCTCTTTCTCTCTTACTTTTCTGGACAAACCTTTATGGAAAATTTGAGCCAAACCATAAAACTGAAAATTGATCACATCATTCCATCCTCTTGTAAAAATATTCTAAGATGATCAAATATCAACTCCAGTAGGCACACTGTTCTGATGAGACCTCAGGTCAAAATGTGCTGGAAATAAAAAACCAGCTTTAAAAAATTCTCTAAATTGCAGCCTGGCTCCCAGTTAGAAATTATCATTTATTGACATTATCATTACTCTTTATTCTGAGGTTTCTGCTGGACCAACTGATACTCCTCTGCTTAATAACTGCAGATGTTGCTGGGTTTACTCCATTCTGAGTGAAAGAATCAGAAACACGGTGTCACAAGCACTGCTCCAGCGATGCATCCTGTTTATTTACAAGGCTTGTTCCTGCAAGCAGGAGGAAGGAAGTAAAACTGTATTTGCTTATTACCATAAACACTCATGCAGATACATTTAATGCAGGTGTTTCTCAGGGACATGCTACAACACTGTAGTCTACCTTAACCTTAGCAAGGCTTTTGACACTGTCTCCTAAGACACCCTAGTGAGCAAGCTCAGGAAACATGGGATGGAAGAGCAGACAGTGAGGTGGATTAGGAACTGGTTGCACACTAGAGTGCAAAGAGTAGTGACCAATGGTGCCAGGTTCAGCTGGAGAGCTGTAACTAGTGGCGTCCCCCAGGGATCATTGCTGGGTCTGGTCCTGTTCGACATCTTCATCAATGACATTGATGACAGAACAGACAGAAAAAGAGACAAAGTCTGCTCAGCAAGTTTTCTGATGACACCAAACTGAGAGGCTTGGCTGAGATAGCTGAAGGCTGCGTGGCCATCCAGCAAGACCTGGACAGGCAGAGCTGGGTGCACAGGAAGAAAATGAGGTTCAGCAAGATCAAGTGCAGAGTCCTGTAGCTGGGGAGGAATAATAGACTGCAGCAGTACAAGTTGGGAGGTGATCTGCTGGAAAGCAGCCCTGTGGAGAGGGACCTCGGAGTGCTGCTGGATAACATCCATGGCACAGCAATGTGCCCTTGTAGCCAAGAAGGGCCAATGAGATCCTGGACTGCGTTAAGAGGAGTGTGTCCAGCAGATCCAGAGA
>WAAF01017156.1:0-80863 GCA_013400475.1 Tricholaema leucomelas
TCCTTGGGGAACACCACTAGGGACTGGCTGCGTTCACACAGAGTTCTTAATACCATGTGCTTTCAAATGTCCTTTGGTGCAAAAAGAGATCATTAAATGTTCTCCTATTTTTGCAGTCAGATTGTCCAAAACCAGAGTGCTTTGAGACTTTGTCAGCCATGGAGCTTGCAGAGCAAATAACTCTTCTTGATCATGTAGTTTTCCGAAGCATACCCTATGAGTAAGTGTTCTGTGAATGACTGAAGTGAGTACAGTGGATGCATTACTGACTGGCAGTGTTATGCACTGCACAAAGTCATGCTACAGACAAAAAGGTTTGCTTATGTAACAAGGACAATATCCTTGAATAATGTAATTGCTTTTGACTTGCCTATAGTTTGATCATGCTTTGAAAGATTGAGTTCTTTACTAAGAAATCTGTGGTCTTCTTTACTAAGAAATCTGTGGTCTAAGGCTCTGAAGTACTGAGAGGTGAATAAAGAATGGAAGAGCTGAGTCGGGAGGGAGGGAGTGTCAAAATCATCTTCATTCATACATCAGTTTAGTGTGGTATAACCACATAAGCTTATAAAACTGATTTCAAATAGAATCACGATGTTGAAAATTAGGATGGGGGATTGGGGAGGGGATGAAAACAAAGTCTTCTTTATAATATTTACTGCCTCAGATAGCATTAAAAAGTGCTGGAATTACTGTAAAGCTGTGTTATTAGTTTCTAACAAAACAAGGTATACCCAAAATCCACTTAGGCTACAGTTTCAGACAAAGACTGTACTGTGTTGATTAAGGGTATTTTTGTTTGGTTTTTGTCTTTCCCTTTAATGTCTAGGGAGTTTCTTGGGCAAGGCTGGATGAAAGTGGATAAAAATGAGAGAACACCATATATTATGAAAACTAGCCAACATTTTAATGATGTAAGTATTCTTAATTGTCCATTGATTTCTAGGGAATCTGCTGATACTGTCTGTGAACTCTGGAACAAAAGTAAGTTGGTTGTTTTACAATGTGGTGTAGCTTCTTATCCAATAGTGATTGAATCATAGAATCATAGAATGGTTTAGGTTGGAAGAGACCTCAAGGATCATCCAGCTCCAACCCCCTGCCATAGGCAGGGACACCTCCCACTAGAGCAGGTTGCTCAAGGCCTCATCCAGCCTGGCTTTAAATGCCTCCAGGGAGGAAGCATCCACAAGCTCCCTGGGCAACCCGTTCCAGTGTCTTACCACCCTCACTGTAAAGAACTTCCTCCTAACATCCAGTCTAAGTCTCCCCTCTTCCAGCTTAAACCCATTCCCCCTCGTCCTAACATTACTAGACCTTGTAAATAGTCCCTCCCCAGCCTTCCTGTAGGCTCCCTTCAGATACTGGAAAGCCACTATAAGGTCTCCTCAAAACCTTCTCTTCTCCAGGCTGAAGAGCCCCAACTCTCTCAGCCTGTCCTCATAGCAGAGGTGCTTCAGCCCTCTGATCATCTTCGTGGCTCTCCTTCTTGTGATTAACACTTTAAATCAAAACACATGAAGATTCTTGTTTTCAGGAACTGGCACTCAGCATTTAAATGGCAATTTAATAGAGTAGACTATTTTAAACTCTACTACAATGCCTTGTTGCTTATAGAAGAAACTAAGTTTTCTCCAGAGAGTGAACATACAACACCAGTTCTATTTAATGAATGCTCTGTCTACAACCATATCTTTAATCTTTATCATTTCCCTTGAACTTTACTGAGAAACTTCCTAATTGCTTTCTTACTACTGCCTTGGAGATACTGCCCGCTGCATCTCTTAACCTTTATATCACCACTTCCCACAATGTTCTTCTCAATACACTTTCTCTGGTTCTATTAAGAGCTTTAAGTTCTGTTGTGCAGTAGTCTTTTCTGCCTTGTACTTTAAATAATTACGTGTTGAAAGGGATGATATTTAAATGTCCTAAATTTCTTCCTCTTTGTTTGCTCAGATGAGTAACCTTGTTGCCTCCCAAATCATGAACTATGCTGATGTCAGCTCCCGGGCTAACTCCATTGAAAAGTGGGTAGCAGTAGCAGATATTTGCCGATGCATGCACAATTATAATGGTGTGTTAGAAATCACCTCAGCCTTGAACAGAAGTGCAATCTACAGACTTAAAAAAACTTGGAGTAAAGTATCCAAACAGGTAAGAAAGATGTGATTACAAGTAGAGTTTCTAGATTTCATTGTATGGCATGTTGTTCAGGTAATGTTGTGCTTCCATAGCATTCCTACAATAAATATTGCTGCTTCTACAACACTGGCTATTTTCTGGAAGCACCAGGTGGTGCTGGGGTAGTGGTAATTCCATGTCAAGGCCTTTTTTTACATGTGTATCATTAAATATCTGTGGAAACAAACCAATTTCAATGGAATTAGGTGACACCTATGGCTGCAACTTGGAGCCTAAAGTACTGAAATATTTGATAAAATTAAATTCAGGTATTTTTAGATAGACACTTCTAGGTGGTTACTATCTGTAAGTAAAGTGAGCTTAGGTGTCCTGTTTCTCTGTCCATAGAAATTCAGTGGAAAGTTCAGCAGTTTTCAAGGTAGTGAGTTTTTGGCCATCCAGTAAGAAACTCATCCAGAAGACCAAGTTTAGATGCAGAGAATAATTCCCTTTAACCCTTTGTTTGTTGCTATCAGCTATCAGCTATCAGCAGCATGGCCAAGGCTGTGGGGATGACTGCTAGTGAGAAAAATAAGACACCAAAAAAAAAAAAAAAAAGAGAAGGAGAAGATGATGATTAGCTAGGGTGACAAGTATCCAGTCTTTTTTGTACTCTGGTTTAAATGATTTAGAGAAATTGGTGAAATGATTTAAATCCCAGACTTCTGCTACTTAAAAAAAAAAATTAGTATTTTATTATGGCAGAAGAACAGAACAAGACACTCCAGAGGGCAGAGCCAATCCCTTGTTAATTGGGCAGTATGTGGATAGAGTGCCTGTTACAGCTAATTGGAAGATTTTAGGCTACCCATTTTAGATCTGGCTAGTTGACATGCCAAAGGTAGGCTTTTAGCATAACATTTCTTCCTTTGTATGCTGCTGGAACTTTTGCAAAGCATGATCCACTTCGAGTACATTCTGACTGTACTGTCCTCTCCATTTAGCTTTTTCTCAGCTACATTATACTTGTTGCGATGTTCTTTTGTTTTAAAATACATTTAAAATCTTTCCAGTACAAATTGTTATGTAAGAGTTTACAAAAAAAAAAAAAAAAGTTTAGAATTCCTTTGACTTTTAAACCTCTCAGTTAAAAAACTCCCTAACAGGTTAATGTTGCACAGTTATCCAGTACTTACTGAAAGTGTGATCTGTGTGTTTCATCAGCCTGCTATTTAGAAGCAAAAGAAAGCATCCATTTCTGCCTACATCTTTCCCTTAATTGGAAATTTGGTTTAAAAAATGACTAATTTCTCATGGTTCCCTATACTGTCTCAAGTCTATTGCATAAATAGACTGAACAGCACATTTATTTCACTTGTGAAGTAATCAGGCTCTGATGATGCTCACTGAATTAATTTGTGTAAGACAGTGATATATTTTGAAATATATATTCAGATTTTATTAGAAACTTGGAGTCAAAATCAGCTTAGTGCAAGCTTCAAGACAGCAAGCATGCTTTACTGTCACTAATTTAAGTACATGCAGGTGAGGATCCTCAGCAACATGTAACATCAAGTCCCTAGTATTCCTCTATACACAGTAAACTGAATTGCTGGCCATTAATTTAATGAACTTGTGTTTTTTCTTCACTTAGCAGGCTGATAATATTAGCATGGGTACAAGTTCTGTGTTTCACTCAAAGGAAAGTCATAGAACCATAGAATTAACCAGGTTGCCAAATCTTCCTTTTCAGAAATATGCTAGGAGCTACAGTAAAACTAAATTCCTTAATGCCTGTGCTATTACTTTTGAAAATGGGATGAGGATAATAAATGAATTTTCCAGAATCTTATCCCAGTCATTTATGTGCAACAGCAATGACATTTCTAATGCATTTTCTTTCTAGACAAAAGCACTCATGGACAAGCTTCAGAAGACTATATCATCTGAAGGAAGATTTAAAAACCTTAGAGAAACACTCAAGAAGTATGCTTCCCTACAATATACAACTGTGTTTTGTTTCAGGGAGAGGATAGTGCATGTTACAGAAAACTGGCTTTGATTAAGCTTTAATAATTAGTATCTTCTGGTTGGTGTAATTTTCATGCTGTATGTGCTGTCATTTGGCACCTCTGGTAGATAAATACTTCTTCACAGAATTACTAAACTAAATTAAACTATTGTTCAGTGTGAATGCTCCTTGTCAGGATTCTACTTACACTGGTCAACTTTTTCAATAAGTGTAAAGCCATGTTTATAAATGAAAGTTCTTAGTCAGAAGGAAAATTCTGGAGTCCTTGTTCCAGATAAGAAATGTAGGACTTAGAACTAAACCTGAGTCAGATTAAAGGTCCATTCACTCCTTTATCTTCATTCTGACAGTGGCGAGTAGATGAAGAGAGGACTGTAGGAACAGAACAGATTTGCTCTTCTATAACTTCCCAGCTGTCTGTAGTCTGCCATCCTGGAAAACAGCCTGCTATTTTGTACAGTGGTCCTTGGATAGTTTTTTTCTTTCATTGACTTGCCAGATTGTGTTTGGCCTTATGTAATTTTGGCATCCAGTATATCCTGTGGCAAGTGTTCTACAACTCATGCATCAGCTCTAGATGCATGCATATAAATCCAGGATTTTTACAAATTTTGTAATTAGCAGTGGGCATTCCAGAATGGAGTGGTACAGCTGCTTTAAATTATCCTGAAAGAAGCAAAGACTTAAACTATAATTACTGGCATGTTTCAAAATACATATATTTCAAGTTAGTAAATCTTTACTTTAAAAATACTGTTGTGGAGCTAATCACTTTTTTAATTTATTTTTTTTTTTAATCACAATACATGAACAGGTGCTGGTGTACGCCTTTCAGACAATGTATTGGTTGTCTTTGTACAGCAATCATCCCCATCACATAAAAAATACCCACAATGAAGTGCATTGTTAAGTGTTGTCACCAGTCTGCCTATCTTAACATTACAGCCACCATCTTACATTCGTCTTACACCAGAACTTCAGAAAACCAAGTCTGGTACTATTTCTACTGAGGCAAGAATCAGTAAGCATGGAGCAATGACGACTGTATGGAGAAAGCAATCATTATGCCCTTCTCCCCATCCCTCATTATCCCATTCTTTCTGTCCCTCCAATATAAGCAAATCTCTGTTTTGTAGACTACCCGTTCCCAGTTTTCCAGATCATCTTTGCTCCCTTTCCATCTTTCTCTTTTTTTCTTCGTGTTCACTGTTGGAAAGGGCTGAATAGAGTATGTATGTACCACATATATACATGTGTGTGCATCATCTCCACACATGCCTGCCGCACTCACACACACGCATGTACCCTTGCTATACTGGGATGCTTATATGACTGCAGAACATCAACCACTCAGAAGCATGTATATATGCAATTTTAGCTTGTGTGTAGGATCTGTTTCTGAAGCTGTCTGGCAGACAGGACTGAAATGTGCTTGAAGATGTTCTCTGATTCCAGAATTTGCCTGTCATTTCTCTAACTCCATCATATTACCATTCTACCTTTAACTAAAGGTCATCTGTCATTAGAGATTAGATATTACCTATCAGACAGAATATATTCAGTGTGCCATGGGTAGTGGCACACTCAGCTGAAGTCAGAGATTTCAGAAATTAATATAACCCATTGATCAGAATTGTGTTGCAAAGAGTTTGCACAAATTATTAAAAACTCAGGTAAAAAATTCAGCTGCCAGTAAATATGCTGATCTGTTGTTTCGCAGTTGTAACCCACCTGCAGTTCCCT
The DNA here is from genome assembly GCA_013400475.1 of Tricholaema leucomelas. Classification (NCBI taxonomy): domain Eukaryota; kingdom Metazoa; phylum Chordata; class Aves; order Piciformes; family Lybiidae; genus Tricholaema lacrymosa; species Tricholaema leucomelas. Next base: position 5,900 of record WAAF01017156.1, read on the forward strand.
ACCTTGGAATGTACCTGACAGACCTGGCATTTATAGAAGAAGGAACACCAAACTTCACTGAGGAAGGCCTTGTTAATTTTTCCAAAATGAGAATGGTAATTTTAATTTCCTTATATACCTTCCCAACAGGTGTTCAATTATGTGAGTTAATTGCTGATTTAATTACAACTCCTTTGAATTTAATGTCTAAGATGTACATATACTTTTGCATCATGCAAGACAGACATCAAGCAATTGAAGGCAATTACTTGAGTCAGTCTTCTATCACCATCTTCTGGTAAACTGAGTATTTTTACAGGGTGAATTTGTCTCGAATTTGTTCCCTGAGAAATGGCAGACAGAAAAAGCAGCTGTCCAGAGCTCATGAAGGAACAACAAAAGCCTTTTCTGAAATAACCAAAATTGAAGGAATTTAGTGATTCACCAGAAAGCAGTAATCACAATCTTCTTTTCAAGTGTGCTAGAGTCTCAGAAAGCATTTTAAAGTTGGTTTTTCTCCAAATACCACATAATGTTGTTTTGTAATAATTCCTCAGAGGGAAGTATGGAAATTTGTAATCTCAGTTTAATGCCGCCCTCAGCGCTACACCTTGCAGCAGTCACTTGAGCCAAAAAGAAGTTCTCACTGCGGGGAAAGGAGAGACAATGTGGTCTGCTTCAGGCTGACTGAACAATAAATGGTTAATTTAGGAATATTAAGTCCTTGGAAGCCGTTAGGAAATCACCTCTGTCTTTCCATCCTCCCAGGATAAATTGCATAACTCAGTGAAAAATTCTTGCCTCATGTGTCTTAGTTGAAATGAAAATGCAGCTGTACTTACTCCTATTTACGTATTCTTTTGAAAGATTTCACATATTATCAGGGAAATACGCCAGTTCCAGCAGACCTCCTACCGCATAGAGCACCAGCAGAAGGTAAGACTCTTCTTAGGCACTTTAACCTACTAATGAAATCAAAGTTTTGGTAGCAATTAGTTCTTAGATACAGCTGTTGTTGAAAGCTAAAACCAATTTATTCCGTTCACACACACAGAGAGGAGAGGACAGACTGAAATATGGACAGTTAATCTGCAGCTGCCATACTCTTACCCTGGCAGAAACTTTTTATTTGACTCTGTACAGAGAAGCAAGCTTTTTCCTCCTTCTCTGGAAGCTCTCACAAGATTACAGGTTTCATGGGTGTGGGATATTGGGGTACAGATTCAAAATGAAATGCTTTCAGTCTGTCCGGTTGGAAGTGTAATTCCAGACTCCTAGGGTATAGGAGACAACTCCCTTGTCTTTCATGGAAGCAATGGATACTTGGCCAAGGCCATTCTGTGCCTCCAGAGAAGGTTTCATTCAGACTTCAGAAGAATGATGTGATCTTTGGTAATGTGGTCAAGGATCTGCTTATTCCTAAGAGGACATACTTAATTCCTACAGTGCTGTTGGTGCAGCTTTACCCCATTTGAATTAGCTGTTTTGTCAAGAAGACAATGTGAGGGTGTCTCAAGATAAAAAAAAACAGCTGAAGGGGAAAAGGAAAGGAGAGATTTTTATGCAGAAGTAATATACAGTCTGTTCATCTTTGCTTTCTCCATTCCAGGTCACTCACTATCTACTTGACAAGACACTCATCATAGATGAAGATACCTTGTATGAGCTCTCTCTAAAGATTGAACCCAGGCTCCCTGCCTGAAGAGCCAGCTTTGTCTCAGAGGCTACAGAAAACTTTAGTACAATGAACAGAATCATGCATACCAAGTCCTAAAGACAGCAAGTGAAACTGAGAAGAATGCAAACAATCTCCTATCTTTTCTGATAGGAGATACAGAACCTCATATTTCCCTTTCAGGCAACGAAAACAATCACTGGAAGTGGAAGACAAAGATGTTTCCTACCTGGATTAAGTGATTGCTGCTTTGTGAAGACAATATTTTGCAGTAGAGACTATGCACTTACTGGACAATAAGAGACCTTCCTGTGAATGGGTACTCATTGTAGCTATCTTATGTGACAACTAAAGGGGGCAGATTTAAATGATGGTAATATACTCAGGTATATTAGGATAAAATAAGCAAAATGAGACTACTGTGATGTGGTCTGGGTTGATGGCTAACTTAGGTTTAGGCATTCAGTGAGGCAGTAATGGTAGTACTGTCCTTGTAGAGGTGTTAACTTCGTTGGGGAAAAAAAACCCACAAGATCTTAACAGTCATTCTACTATCTTGGAGTGACACTAAGGTAGCACCCAGTATTTTCAGATCTCCAGTTGTTCAAAACACTTGCTATACATTTAATGCTACTCTTTGTAAAATGTTACCTTCTTTAAATGCCTTGTCAGCCTTTCCTAAGGCGACAGATTTTACCTATAAATTAATTGTAAATATTCTTTCATGTATACACAGTGAGAGTATGGAAACCAACATAGTTGAATGGCTGTAAATAGCTGCCAGTCTTGCAAACTTCAGCTGTGTAATACAAGGTTAGGGGCTACACCTGAGGCTTGAGAGATCCAGACATACAGTGAATGGGATGGTTAATCATGGTGCACAGAGCCCTGGAAAAGGCACTTTATTTTAATGCATGTCCTGCAGCTTCTCTGACAAGTCAGGCTACAGAGCACTTTCTGGACACATTGTGGAGAGAACTATCTGTCTGGTCAGGCAGTGGGTGTGATCAGCAATGAACAGCACTACGTGAAATGGCAATTCTGTCCTGTGTGGAATCAACAGTTTGAAAAATGTCAAATTTTGTGTTCAGCCACTTTGCAGTGACTTAGCTCTAATACTGTTCATATCAGTGGCAAACTTTGAATGCCAGAAAACACAAACCATATCTTTTTATCTGAGGTAGTAACTGTCATTTACATATGGGCATATGTTTAAGAAAATGTACTGTTTGTAAATGCTTTCAAAGCCTCTGCTTTTCTGACATACCAGGTAGAGTGATGTCGTTTCTACAGCTAGTTGGTACTTCCTGAATTTTCCTGATCAACAGTGGCCTGTTGTAGCTGCATGGAAAGTGAGCTCAAATGCATGCTGTAAAGTGCATCATAGTGTAAAACGCAGGTGTTAGCACCATTGAAAAAAATTGGCTGGAAAAGTGTCCTTACTTTTCCAATGATACTCAGCCAGTTGAAGAAACAGGGCTATATCACTGTATACCTCCCTTAAGTCCTCTCAGGGAGATAGAGCTTCAGACAGATTGTGATCTACGCCTATTTGATCTGATATTTCTTATGACAGTCATTGTGTCTCTTAACGCTGGCAATGAAAAACAGATCTGCCTGGCTTGTGGGTTTTGTCTTTATTTGCACTTTAATTATATTGCTGGCCCAGCACAGAGCTGCACAATAAATTCCATTCATTCTGTCTGAGTGTAACTGCTAGCATTTATAAAAGTACCTTAGCAACTGTAAATTCCATTGAGGTTCTTCACCACAAGGACCATCTCTTTGTAAATAACTGCATGAGGAAACGTCACAAATACTGGAAAAGTTCCTCAGCTAGGAAAGCAGACAGCAACAGGAAAGGAAATGTTTTAAATAGTTCTAGCTAATGATTGCTGTAGAAATGAACATGGAAATGTTACTTACAGAAGCTTTTTATTGTCAAATATGTGTTTATTCTTTTACCAATGACTGAGAAGAAGCTGATTGCATCCCAATGCATGATATGGAAAGGAAAAAAAAAAAAAAGCAAACAGCATGGTTTATTTGGACCACAAAACAACTTACTGTGCATTTTGTGTACATCAGCAGTAGTTTCACAAAACACTTTGAAATAATGAAGAAATGGGGAGGAAGTGGAGCCAAAAAATATTCCTTCATTTGATTTTATTGTTTCTCTGTTAACAAGGAAAATGTGTAACTACTGTTAACATCAAATGGAATCTCTGCTGTACGCTATTAAATGCTGCTTTATCTGCCTGTACCCCCAGTTACCAAACTCCTTTGAAGTTCTTGGCATTACAGGGTACAAGTCTTCATCTTACTCTTCTCACAGTTCCTTGTTATGTACTTTATGTGTGCATATCAGGTCTTCAGACTTTTCAAAACATTCAATGCATTTGAACACTTGCAGTAGGTAGGGGTGGTGCTGTGCTTGTGCTACAAATCATTACCAATGGCCAGAGACGAAGGCAAAGGATTAGAAACAAGGACCAAGGACTTTTTCAAAGGTGCTGAGCATCCTTATCCTAAAATCAGAGGACAATGTGGTAGTTCAGACCTTCTTGAAAAGCATACACTGTTTATATGCCAAAAGTCACTCCTTGGGTCAGGGACACAATGTAGATTAGAATCAATACATACATGCTTAGTTTGTATTCAGAGTGACAACAAGAACAACAAAAAAATGGCCACAGCAATGTTTGATTTGTCGATGCCTAATATTAATCTTTTTGGTTGGGGTTACAATGCATTCATTAAAATACAGGAGGTGACTATTCGAAGAAGTGAATGTGCATCCTGATATCCACAGCCCTAGCCAGTGTTGCAACCCTAACCAAAGCTGGAAACAGCTGTTTTGCAGAAATCCTAGACAGAAAGCGTAAAGTGGCGTGTCTGCCCAGCAGTCGGGCTGTGTACTTCATATGTAAGTGGCCTGAGTGCCTCTGCTACAGTAATGACATGGTGTTTGAGCTATGGCAATAGTTAGTAGTCAGCAGCAACCTATTTAATGTGAGGCTTTGCCTGGTACACCTCTATAACCAGCTATTGCAGTGATCTCCCTGTACAGAGCACAGGGATTGTGGAGCGTCTTGCTACCAGCTTCTCTGTGCTAGTCTGCCCCAGCCATATAAAATACAGAGATAGAAATCCCCATCATAAAACACCAGGTTTGCCCCTGGTGTTTTAGGGAGGATGTCTTCAAGTGAGGACTCTGACACTTGGATCTTGCTGTCTTTGAGGATCTTGTCCATTAGAGCTTTTGTGCTGTGGAAGCAGAGCAGACTTGCTTTTCTGCAGTTGGAGCTGAAAAAGTTCAGCTGATTTAGGATTCCTAAGAAAGAGAAGGGCTGAAGCTCCTATCTACTTGCCTTTCTTAGCTTCGGCCCTGCTGCTACAACAGCAGATCTCACACTGACTCTCCGGACAAAAACACCTGAGGGTGTGCAGGCTGGCTAGCTGCAATGGGGATAGCATATTTTACCCACTGGTTCACCAGTGGTCATATCTGCCAGCAGAGTCCGAGGGAAGTTTTGCAGTAATTCTTTTACTGCCTAGGCAGCAGCCTGGATTCAGCCTGCAGTTATCTGGGAACCTGGGCAGCATCACAGACATGTGCCCTTCCATGTGACAGAGAGCACTCGGCACACACTGATAGGGGGTTAGAGTTGCCTTCACCCCAGCCTTCACTTCCTGCCATCCCTCTCTTTCCCCCACTATATTCACCAGTATTGTTAGTGGTTGGAGCCCATGGTTAGTCATCACATGGAAGAAAACAGTTCATTTGAATTTACAGTGGCAGTAAGTGTATATTCTGTCCTTTTGGTTCAGCTAGTCCTGTAACACAAACATGTAGCTTAATAGTGAGAGATGATACGGGGGCTGATCACCCTTAAGGGTGACCTATTAAAAGTAAGGAAGAGGTCTCCATTCTCTTTCTGCTTAGTTATTAATACTGATTTTTGTTTTGTAGGATAAAAATGAACTTAACTATTTAAAGTATTTATTAACTTTAACCATGCTGACTTTGATTTCAGGAGATGTTCATTATCCCAAGTTTTCTTTGATAATCACTATTTATTTTAAGGGTTTTACAAAAACATTGTTTTATTTGTATCGATATTTAGTCTTTTCTCCTTTCACCCTTAACAGCACCGTTAGACTTAGATGTATTATTTAAAATTCTCACCAATAGAGACATTTTTACCCACACATAATTGTTATTCATTAAGGGCAAAATCCTTCAGACCTCATTCTGGTAATACCTTAGGCTTCACTGAGAGCTTTTCATAGTAAGTATCTGGGGATCTGGCTCTCAGCTATTTGCCTGTTACAGTTTTTGCCTCTAAAGGTCAAATGTCTCTGTGTAGGATGCTTTGTGTCCAATGCGCTGCGGAACTATGGTTGTTTTTGCTGTATATTTACTTTTGAAGTTTTGTTCTTTAGGAGAATAGATGTGTGTTTATTTGACAGATGTACCTATATCTAACATGTTACTTAGTGCACAACACAGATGTTTTTGCATGTATTGTAACTTATCTTTTGACCTGAGGTTATTGCTTTGTATTGTTAGTAAGGCATATCAGGCAGGTTGTTGCCTATATGCTAATTAAACATTCTTTTCTTTCCCTGAGTTTCAAGAATTCTTATCAGTATCTGTGTGGGGTTTTCTTTAACCCCTTAATGGTGAATAATTAAATTTACTCCTTTGGAAATACTGTGTGAATTATAGACACATGGGAGGGGAAGGGACAAGCTATTAATAAGGAGGGCAAAACCCAGAGAAAACTTTGGGTTTCTACTGGAAAAGAATGGTTTGAATTACTACACTTTGTTCTGGTTTTGTTTGAGTTTGCTTTCATTTTTTTTTAACTGGTGCTGCATTGCAGCTGCTGTGAGAATTGAGAATAATGCCGATTTTAACCTGGACAGAGAATGAAGGCTACTTCATACACAAGCAGAAATGCTGATCCACTGTGAAGTGTGTAGCACCAATAACTAAACAAGATGTGTAACAGATTAAACTGAAAGAGTTGCACCTCTCGTTCTTCCTCGGCAAAAAAAAGCCTCTCTCCTTCCACAGCTCTATTCCCTTTCCAGCAAGGCACAAGTAGGTGCATATCATTTCAGAAGATTATTGAGGACTTAATTCTTGGCCATTTGGGTACATTGCTGACATATTTAGTTGATTATCAACCAATACCCTCAGGTCTCTTTCCAAATCACAGTTTTCCAACCACACATTCCCAAGTCTGTAGCTTACTATGAGCGTTGTTGTGATTGGAGTGCAGGAATTGGCGCTTCACCTTGTTGAACCTCATAAAATCAACCCTGTCCCATCAGCCTAACCTATCTAGACCCTGCTGTAACACTTCCCTACTCTCCAGAAGATTGACATAGCCACCCAGCTTGATGTCATCTACACATTCACTGAGGGTGCACTCAATACCCTCATCAGATCATTAATAAACAAATAAAGCAGGCCTCGGTACTGAACCCCCGTGAGCACCAAACTTAACTCCACTCTGACCACTCTTTGGACCTAGGCAGCCAGCCAGTTTTCTTATCCAATGCACTTATCCAAGCCTTGTGCTACGAGTTTCTGGAGGACAAAGCTATGGGAGATGATGTCAAAGGCTTCACTACAGTCCAGGTAGACAATGTCCACAGTCCTCCCCTCTGTTGTGGTAGGCCTGATAGGCCTAAAATGAGCTTATTCATGCCCTGGCTTGCCCAGGCATGTTTTTCTGCTCTCCCTGCTTCTGCTGTGGGGAGAAGCAACCTCGGGAAGGAGGACAAAGGGCCTGGAGCCATTGAGTCTAAGGACTCTGGCTTGTCCGTACACATCCCCCTGCTCCCCCTCCTTCTGTGCTGGGGGAAGTAACCGCAGGAAAGGAAAATGAAAGCCCTGGCTTCACCTAATATGGTCAAGCTTGGAAAAGTGCCATTCTGGTTGGCTAATCTATGTCCAAAGGCCCATTAGCCTCGGGCTGGTATTGATAAAAAGGGATGAGCAGGTAGCACAGTGTGCTGCTGCTGCTGCCTCATTGCATCTTGCCTACCCCTCTGCAAGGCTTCTGCTGAATCGGGAATCAAGAGGAACCACATCAGAGATTATGCTATAGACTCGCAGCTTCCTGAGAAAACCTGGGAAACTCAGACAGCAATCCCTTCACGTGTTTTGGGCACTGTCTGATAATATTTTGTGAGTAAATACTTAAAGGCCTCTTCCAATTCAAATTCACTAATTGCCTTCTGCCATAAGCAGAAAGGAGGTTCCCGTGTCCTGTAGTGGATAAGCAGTATAATTAACCGCAAGAATCTTCTCTTCCAGTATAGTGTTTGCATTTGTTACTTTAAAAAATAAGTGCTCTTGTTTTGCCTGTATAAATTTTCAAACCATTGTGTTTTGAACCTTGTGAATAGGTTTTCTGGTGAGTTTTAATGTAAATAAACAGTTTTCATAGTTATTAACAATCTTCACCTGGATATAAAAATTAATGCAGATTATTAATTTTGCATAATCTGTCACACCCTCATCCACTATGCAGGTCACTCACACAGGATCTGCCTTTCATAAACCCGTGCTGCCTACTGTCTTGCATGTGCCTTGAGATGGCATTCAAGATGACCTGCTCCATAACACTCCCTGGCACATAAGGTCAGCCTTATAGGTTTGTAGTTCCTGAGACTGTCTTTCTGGCCCACCTTGTGGATAAGTAGTACATTTGGTGGCTTCCAGACAGCTGGGATCTCTCTGGTTAGCCATGACCAGGGATAGCGGGCAAAAACAGTGACAGAAAGAAGCCCACACTAAGCAAATACCAGGTTTGAGACCATCTAAAGAACCAGAGGTGTGCAAGCCCAGGAGCCCAGCAAGATCTCGAGGAAATAGGCAGATGAAGTTACCAAAACAACGTCCACCATACTCAGAAGGTCTTAGCAATCTGGTAAAGTACCTGCTGACTGGAAAAGGGGAAACATAAACCCTATCTTCAAAAAGAGAAAAAAGCAAGACCCTAGAAAATATAGGCCATATAGGCCACTGAGTTTCACCACTGTGCCTGGCAGAATTATGGAGCAAATCCTCCTGACTGCCTTGCTAAGGCATGCAGGAAATGAAGAAGAGGTGGTAACGAGCATGGCTTCACTGAGGACAAATCATGCCTGGCAAACTTAGGGCTTTCTGTGATAGAGTTACAGCATCAGTAGATAAGGGAAGAAGGAAATATGTTGTCTACCTGGACTTGTGTAAAGCATTTGATTCTGTCCCACACAACATCCTGGTCACCAAATTGGAAAGGTACAGACTTGGAAGATGGACCACTGGCTGGGTAAGGATTGGCCAGATGGCTGCACTCAGAGAGTTGTGGTCAACGGCTCAATGCTCAAATGGAGACCAGTGACAAGTGGTGTCCCTCAGGGGTCAGTACTGGGATCAGTGCCATTTGACATCTTTGCACCTTCAGCAAGCATCCATGTGACACCAAGCTGTGTGGTCTGGCTGACATGCTGAGAGGAAGAGATGCCATCCTGAGGCACTTCACAGTATCACAGTATCACCAAGGTTGGAAGAGACCTCATAGATCATCAAGTCCAACCCATTAACACAGAGCTCAAGGCTAGACCATGGCACCAAGTGCCACGTCCAATCCTGCCTTGAACAGCTCCAGGGACGGTGACTCCACCACCTCCCTGGGCAGCCCATTCCAGTAGCCAATGACTCTCTCAGTGAAGAACTTTCTCCTCACCTCAAGCCTAAATTTCCCCTGGTGTAGCTTGAGGCTGTGTCCTCTTGTTCTGGTGCTGGCCGCCTGAGAGAAGAGAGCAACCTCCTCCTGGCTACAACCACCCCTCAGGTAGTTGCAGACAGCAGACTTGGACAAGCTCCTGGAGGTCAACGAGGTCAAATTCAAGGTCCTACACCTGGACTGGTGCACAAATATAGGCTGTGTGAAGAGTGGCTTGAGAAGAGTTTTGAGGAGAATGATGTGGGGATGTCAGTTGATGAAAAGCTCAACATGAGCTGGTAATGTGTGCTTGCAGCCCAGGAGGCCAACTGGGCTGCATAAAAAGAAGTGTGACCAGCAAGACATATGAGGTGATTCTGCCCCTCTGGTCTGCTCCCTTGAGGTCCCACCTGTTCACAGGAGTACTGTGTCCATTTCTGGTGCCCCCCACCACAACTGCAGTAGTGGGTCCAGAGGGGCACTGTGCAGCCTGGAGAAGAGAAGGCTCCACATAAATCAAAAGTAGTATGTTTTCTGATCTAAATCTAAATATAACAACAATAATGATAACAACAATAACAATAAATATTTCATTTATTCAATTCTATTTACCATTAAAATTTACTCTCCCATGGGAGAGCCATCTGAAAAAGAGCACCTTGTTTCTTCTCTAACCATGCCTGTGGACATTTCCATAACAAAACATATTGGATCATCATGATGGAAAGAGGGAAGGTGTCCAGAGTTCAACATACCTGAAAATGTTTCTTGACTGTATTTCTGTAGTCACTACTCTTCTGAATTCCCTGACATAATACCAAAACTTACTCTTTGAAACTGTGTTCTTAACATAGACTTTTCAGAAAAAAATAGCATTTCCACGAGATTTTTTTTCATTTTTTTTAATTAGACGGAAGCTTTGACAAAATGCCACACAGAAGCAGCTTCTCAAAGGGCTGAAGCTGTCTGAAACAGAATTGTTGCCCCTTTCACATGCACGAGCTAGTCTAGACAATCCTTTCCTTCAGTCTTGCTGCTCAGATTCAAAACGTGCTTTGTGGCATTGTTCAGTGTAGTCTGGAACACAGCTGGCAAAAATCATGTGATGACACTTTAGCTAAGTGTGCTGAAGGCCACATAGTTTTCTTTCAGGGATTTTACATATGCTTTTCCAAAGGGTCTACTCCAATTTAAGGGGAAAAAAATCAAAACAACATTTCTCCTCTCTTTGGCCAGAAAGCACACTGCTAATTATACTGAACTTTTCCTACAAGAGGTGGTGGATGTTCTGTGAAAAGCAGCTCCAACAACTTAAAATAACTAAAGCTATTTTTAGAAAGTTAGTTGGATCTAGTTGAGCTCTTTATTTAGTAGACAGGCACTACCACCTTAGAGTACTTTTCTTTGGGGTGATCATAACTGTGAGAGGATTGTTCCAGGGTTACTTATGCCCTTGCTTGGCAGTTTCTTGAATTTCACCAACTTCACTGGGATGTGTAAGTGGTTTAATGTCACCTCAACATGGAATGTTGTGATGGTTTGGGTGTTACCCACCCCTCTACACTTAAGAAAATCACCCAGACTAGGCTCAGTCGATCTTGAAATTGAATGAAGCTTTATATTTACAGCTTAGCTTAATATACAAGCAGATATTTACAATATATACAGAATATACAAGTTAAAAAGGTAATACAGAAACACAACAGCCCTCCCAGAAACCAGAGTTCCCAGGAGGAGCTCCCAACAACTCTTCCACTTTCTCCCCACCCCTCTACCTTACCCTAGACTTTGTCTTACACTCAAGGTAAGTTTAGGGGATTGGCCAGGGGGAGTAGGAAGCAGATGGATTAATCAGGCAGCAAGTTAAGTTAGAGAGAGAAGTTCATGCAGCCCCAGAGACAGAGAGCAACCAACTTCCTTGTTTATGTTCTTATTCTTATACATCTCAGCAAGCCTAGGAGCAAAGGAGACATCAGCATTGTTTCCTTCTCACAGCCTATAGTCTAATTCTTGTTGACGTGCTGGAACGTGTCCAGNATGGGCTGCCCAGGGAGGTGGTGGAGTCACCATCCCTGAAGGTGTTGAAGAAAAGACTGGATGAGGCACTTAGTGCCATGGTCTAGATGACTGGCTAGGGCTGGGTGCTAGGTTGGACTGGATGATCTTGGAAGTCTCTTCCAACCTGCTTGATTCTATGATTCTTGTCACCAAAATATCCCAGCTAGGCTCAAACTAGCACGAATGTTTCTCCACATTTGAGATCTTGGTAGCTGCATATACTCTATGTAATAGGATATTGAAGATCCCCAGCCACAGGGAGATCTCGGTAAGAGGGCTGGTAACCATTTAGCAGACAGTGGTATTTATTCCCAGGATGGTATGCTTCACATTACTCTGTCTTTAGGAACCCCAAGAATTAAAGGCCCACTGAACCTGAAAACTAGAAATTGCCGCTGTACCAGAAGAAAACTGGCTGCTAGCTGATAAGAATGTTGTGTGCAGTGGCTCTTTGCAACTGCACAGTTGCTGAGCTCTGAGTTCAACAGCAGGGGAGCTAGTGATTAGTGTCCTCACAAACACAGCATCCTTCAACTCCTGCTTTCATACATATACAGAGTAAGAATATCTAAGCTTATAAGTTCTGTCCTGATTGCTTTGGTTACTAATAAATTATTCCCTACATTTGAAAATTTTACTTCATAGACATTTCCTTGAAAGAAATGTGCTAATTAGAAAGGCTTTCCCATAAAACAAAATTACCTTTGGCTGGTCCATGTAGGTGACTTCTTTGTTCAGCAGCTTCCAGAGCCAACTCCAATGGGGCACAATTTATTGCTGAATTTCATCTGAACTCCCTGTGCAGAGACAGTCAGCATTAGTATGAATAGCAATTGAATTAACAGTTAGCTACTGCTACCTGTTCAGCCCAAGCAATGAAACCTAGGCAGCATTTTAATTGGGAGATTTCACATAAATATTTAGGCTACATAGAGATGAAAACACAACATTATTTATGGAGGATTCTTAGCATCCCAACTGTTTCTGCAACTGAGCTCATCACAAAACGTATTATAGAACAGAAGCAAAGCCAGCCTTATTTTTGAAGTATTAATGTGTGATGGTTTGGGTGTCCCCCGCCCCCCCACACTTTTAGAAATTACCCAGACTAGACTCAGTCGGCTCTGGAAATTTGAATGAAGCTTATATTTACAGCTGGCACAAGGCACAAGCAGATAGTTACAGTATGTACAGTTATAGACAGAAATATACAAGGTAAAAAAGGTAATACAAACACAATTCCCCTCCCAGAAACCTGAGTCCCCAGGAGGGGCTCTCAACCACCCCTCACCTTCCCCCTACCCCTCTCAACCTTACCCCAGTCCTAAGGAAGAATGGAGGTTCGGCCAAAAGGGTTAAAAGCAAGGTGAAGCAGCCAAGCAAAGGAGGGTGAGGTTAGAAAGCAAGATGGAGTCCAGCCAGCAGCCACGAGCTCCCCAGCAGGCAAAGTTCCCCAGCGAAGAGAAGAAGCAAATGCCCTAATCTTTGTTTTGCCTTTCTTCTTTACACATCCCAGCAAGACTGTGAGGGAAGTAGACCTCACCATTGTTTTCATTTTACAGCCTATGATCTAGTTCTTCTCACCAAAACATGCTAGCTAGGCTCAAACTAGCACATAATGATATATTCTTCAGAAACCATAAAAGAACCTGCTAACACTGTGTTTGTAATGTAACCAGGTGTTTGTGATGTTAGTTACTAGACTGAGCTATCTTTGTATCTTCTGTTCTTCTAGGCTCTGTGCTGGTAAGTAGCTTAAATACCTGCATAAGCCAGCAAGGCAGTCAAGTTGGAGGTATCACTCACTTTGAGAGGAAGGAAGCCCTACCAGGAGAGGCTGAGGGAGCTGGGATTGTTTAGCTTAGAGAAGAGGAGGCTCAGGGGAGACCTTATTGCTGTCTACAACTACCTGAGGGGTGGTTGTAGCCAGGAGGAGGTTGCTCTCTTCTCTCAGGCAGCCAGCACCAGAACAAGAGGACACAGCCTCAAGCTATGCTAGGGGAAATTTAGGCTTGAGGTGAGGAGAAAGTTCTTCGCTGAGAGAGTCATTGGACACTGGAATGGGCTGCCCAGGGAGGTGGTGGAGTTGCCGTCCCTGGAGCTGTTCAAGGCAGGACTGGATGTGGCACTTGGTGTAGCCTTGAGCTCTGTGTTAATGGGTTGGACTTGATGATCTGTGAGGTCTTTTCCAACCTTGGTGATACTGTGATACTGTGTTTTAATCTGTTTAAGAGCTTTATGAACACGGGTGACGTTAGTCACAAATTTCAAATGAGTTACACACTTCAGATGTGAGCTGCTGAACTGGCATGGTGGGGCAGCGTTGCTGGCAAAGAGGTGACAGCAGCCACTGCAGAAGTGCTAGTATACAGAGCTCTGCATTATATGAAGGCTGGGGTCCTTGCAGGAGGAGAAAAAGATGTGACACAACCTCAAGGGAGTTCTCGATGAGTAGAAGAAGAAAAGCTGTTTTCTTTGCCACTTCCTGCACAGGCCCATATTTCTTGTGCTTTTATTTCTGTACTCATGTTACCTCAATAAATTCTCAGCTGTGATTTGTTTCTTTTTTTTCTATTAATAGCAGAAACATACTGTTGTGTTGATAAAAAGCAGGTGTGGCAAAGAGGGGGTGTTTCAAATGCCTCGTAGTGCAGAGGCACTGATCCAGAGTGGCTGTTTTTAATCATGGTGGGCATGCATGGCTCTCCTCAGTCCAAACAAGCCATGGCATTGTGGGAGAAAGATGTCTATGCTTGTCTATGTCTGAGATGTGGGGTTAGGAAACTGCTATTTACATTTCAAGGAATGTTACATATACAATGTTTTAAAAATGCCCTTCAAAATCTTAGATTTTTAAAAGCTGCATGATACTGGCATCTGTGTTCCTCTGTCAGCCTCAATTACTGTTCAGCTTTGGTGGGAGCAGAGCTAGGTGAATTAAATTAAGGATTCTTTTCTGTTTTCTGAATTGTTCCATTCTATTTCTTCTAGTATTTTAATACGGGCAGCTATAGTAATCGCAAATAGAACACTTCAGACATCCTCCTTTTACATTTTACATTGCTGGACATCTCTGCCCTACAAAGAGTCAAGAATTTTAAAAGTAGAAGTAAAAAAAAGAAAAAGAAAAAGAAAAAGAAAAAGGAAAAGAAAAAGAAGAAAAAGAAAAAGAGAAAGAAAAAGAGAAAGAAAAAGGAAAGGAAAAAGTCTCAGTCTGATGTCAGCTCCTTCTGGATCTCTTTCCCTCTCTGACCTGTTTCCAATCTGTGCAGGTGGATATATTCTGCTCTCTGTGTCTCTCAGGAGTTGCTCAGTCAGGCAAGGAAATCCAGTCCAGAAGCTGCTCTTGACCTTTGTCTTTTGGCTGTTACTACAGGGGCCCTTGGGGGTGAATCAGTGGAGGTGCATCTTGTTGCAGTTGGGCATCTGGCCAGCCATTTGCTGACGTGAACTCTTTCCCCTTGAGAAGTGTTTGAAACATGATGTTGCTATCACCCAAGTGCTACGTGCACCCCCCCTGCCACATCCTGCTTACGCCCTCAAGGGCACCCTCGTGTAAGCAAATGTCATTCACGCAACTCAGTGAAACAGGATTGGCTACTGCAGTAATTATTTTTGTTCCGCTCATCTCCTTTTCCCCCTCTCATATTACCCAGGCTTTTATCTGTGCCCCGACTTGTTACTCCCTTCACACTTGGGAAACGCTGCAGGCAGCAGGAGGTCTCTACCTTCAGCTTCAAGGTCAGTTTAACTATCTATATTGTGTTTTTCTAGCCTCAAATGGTAGCATTTCAAATATGAGGGTTATTAAAAATGAATTCAAAGCACCACAGCATGAGGTGTAAATTGGCTATAATTTATCGATTTGCCTACCTGGTGCAGGAAGAAACGTGTCAGCCCTACCTGGTGCAGGAAGAAATGGTACAGCTGCTTCGAATGCCGACCCTTAACTAACTGTTTAAGGGGAAAATAAATCACTGTAGATGTGCAGCAGGTTCAAAGAAAACATCTTCAATTCTCAGCATGTTTTTTTTAGATTTTAATTGTAGCTCTATGCACTGCAGAGATGAGGGCTTTATACCGTAAAATAATATTGGGTTGATTCAGAAGGGCAAGCACTCCCTGAACCTTGGTTGGACTTTGATGGGGGAATTTGGGCTCCTGAGTCTCACCAGGTCATATCTGACCTGACAGGCCTTCAGCTGATAGAAATCAAAAATCATCTTGTTATGAAGGGGTAGTTGTCTGATCTGTGAAGAATTGCAGTCTTCTTCAGGTAGTCTTTAATCATATCAATCTATTCATAGACTTATATCTCATATTCATGCAAATCTATTCATAGCTTCATAATTTGTATCTTTTAAACAAATAAATAACTTATTAGATTTTAATAATCATGCACTGACCTCTGACATTACAAGGGGAAAGAAACTGAAATTCAGTGGAGGTTGGTGGTTTTTTTTGGTAGAGACATTCCGTGCTGTGATTAAGGTAGAGTGTTATCTGCACTAGCATTGTTTCTGCGCTCTGGAGACCGTCTCTTAACCACAGGCTAGTCAAAAAGGCTCAAATCTTGCTAAGGGGCAGCTATAAGAAACTGAGAAGAACAACCAATATTCCCTCATGATATTTAATGTTTTAACTTCTGTGTTACCCTCTCCACCTATCTAGAGTGATATAGCAAACCAAGAGCAACCTAAACTGTTCTCTGAATATCTAAATATGGTCTCTGGTGCATGCAGTCTCTTATGACATTTATTGCAGATGTTTCTAAGGTGTCAGAAATTTCCGTAGATGGGCAGAGAAAACTCCA
Source organism: Tricholaema leucomelas (assembly GCA_013400475.1). Lineage (NCBI taxonomy): Eukaryota > Metazoa > Chordata > Aves > Piciformes > Lybiidae > Tricholaema lacrymosa > Tricholaema leucomelas. The sequence continues at coordinate 22,155 of WAAF01017156.1, forward strand.
CTGGCATCTCTAGGCTTTAGCTCAAGCTAAGGATGACTCAAAGGAATTACTTCTCAAATACAAAAGACCAGCCTCCTTCTCTTCTCACCAGGTGAAAGTTCAGTTCACAGCAGTGATTCCATTAGCTAAACGCCTTAGCAGTCTAAGAAGTGCATATACATGATCTGTGGTTGTGAGCCTGCATGAACTTTAGCTATGACCTGTCATTCCTCTAAAATGTCACTCAGAATCACATGGTGTGGCAATTAATACTAGCCATGACAAGGTTCAAATATTTAATCTAGTTCTATTTCTAGAAATGTCACTGTAACCCTTGTACCTTCTTCCCCCCCCTTGGCTAAAAGCGTATGTGCTGCCTCGTGTGAAATACAGGATAACCAATACCTGTGTCCAAACACATCAGGAGTAATGCAGAGCTGACAACTTCCTCTTTAAAATAAGTTCAAGAAAGTAAAGAATTATTAGCAAAAGTATTTTTTTTAGATTTTAAAAGTAGTGGCAAAATTTGTAAGTTCCTTAAAGGATAAAGAGGTGTTTTGTGCATTTCTGATGATTCACTCTCCTCTGAGTTTGCAGAGAGGGATGCAGCAGCTTCACCTGTTCACAGATCACAGGATCACCATGTGATGGGACACAGCTGAGGCAATCTGAAAGTGGTGGTAGATGTGAATCAAATGTCCTGGAGATCCTATACAGCCTCTGAACAGAGAGGACTTTGGAGCTGCCAGAGTTTTTCTAAGTTGATTTAAAAGAGGACCTTTTAGCGTTGGTGAGGAACACATTGTACAAAAGCAATATTTCTTATGCAGAATGCTTTACTTTAACAGAAACTTTAATCTAGATGTATTGTAAACAAGAGAGAAAACTGGTTTAAGGTCCTGAAATGGACATTCTCCACACTTTTTTCATCATGGGGTTCAACAGATTCTCCACCTTAAATGACACTTGCAGTCTTTCAGGCTGTTTCCCACCTGGCACCAGATTTGCACTAGGAATTTCTGCTAGATCTTGCTGTTGGCTTTTGTCTCTATCTTCTGTGCACGGTAGGTGATACACACATTAAATTAAAATTTTAAATCCAAAATGCACTCCTAGGCCACGATATTAATGTCTTGAAGGCTGGTTACATGTACCTGAGTGTGTCTTGATGGAAAGCAGACATAAAGGCAGTGACCCAAGATCATGACATTTTAGATACATTTTGCTGATTCACTGGCCATGAGTTCTCATGGCGTATGGGAATACTGCTTTGGAAAAGGCAATGCTGATTTGACCCAGTTTGTTCACCCTTTATGGTGCTGGTATGTTGAGAGAAGAGAAATGAATGTGCTCTGGCATGAAGAAACCTTGTATCTGCAGACACAACACTAAAACAGACCTTTGAGCAACCTGATCTAGTTAAAAATGTCCCTGCTTACTGCGGGGGGCTGCACTAGATGACCTTCAAAGGTTCTTTCCAACTTTAACTATTCTATAATTCTAAGTTGAGTGGTGCCACTCTCTGAGCCAATGAGCTGTTATCCATGCCCTGCCCTTGGGACAAAGGCATGTGTATTTCTGGAGGCATAAAAAAGACACCTCGACTAGTTATCGTGAGGCAAAGCCAGTATCCAGAGTATCAGCAGAATGACATAATAACTGGAAAATGTGCAAGGCAAGATGTCCAAGCACTTTGTAAAGCTGTCAGATTCAAATACCAGGAGCCATCAAAGTGGTTTTCAGAACACCTGACTAATACAAAAAATAAATCTCCCCTGCCACATTACCCATAGACAATCCACTTGATGCTGGATACCAGCCAAGATGTGTATCTCACCCTTCACCCTCAACAGTTACAGGATGCCCAGCTGTGGGCGCTGCTGAAGACCATGCTATCTGCAAAGGAAAGGAAGACAGACATGTTGTAAGTGATGAGTGACAACAGGGCAGGTCAGCCCTGACTACGGTACAGCAAAGCAGGAGATAAATTACTTCAACAGGACCATTGCATAAGAGCCAGAAACCTTGGCACTCACATTAGAGAGTTGGTGAGCCAAATCCCAGTGATGTCATGTGCAACAGAAGTAGATGCACCTTCCCGGTTACAACACTGGCAGGCACCACCATGCCCACCTCATGAGCACCATTTATTTTACTTTTGCCATATTCTAAGGGATTTAGAATCATAGAATCACTATGTTTGGAAGAGACCCTTAAGATCATCAAGTCCAATCATCGAGTCAGCACCATGTTCCAAACTGCCATGTTTATGTGTTTTTGAACACATCCAGGGATGGCAACTCCGTCACCCTCATGGGCAGCCTTTTCAAATGCCTGACCTCTCTTTCAGAGAGGTCTTTCAGAGGCATATTTCTGATGTCCGAATTAAACCTCCCCTGGTGCTACTTAAGGCCATTTCTCCTCATCCTATCTCTTGTTACTTGGGAGAAGAGACCAATGCCCACCTCATTGCAACCTCCTTTCAGGGTCTCTCTACAGCTTCCTCTTCTAGAGAACAAACCCCAATGTCCTCAGCCACATAAGATTTCTTCTCCAGACCCTTCACCATCTTCAAAACCAGCCTTCTTACAATCAGGAGTGATATATTTGAAGCCTCACACCATGAATTCTAAGCATCTACAAAATAAAATTATTAAGCTTTAGACTTAAAACCAAAAAGTTGTTGTGCCCCACATCGGCAAAACTGGACCTCATCTGGATGGGTGAAGAACAGAAGTTCACTGAACTAAAATTCAGTGCAAGATTAGATGGTGCTAATTCTGTTTGTTACCAAAATAAAGCCCAAATTCAGCTTGTGATGTACTGAAAGAACTTGGAAGTTTCACGAAGTCAGTGCTGTCAATAAACCATTTAGCAGAGGGGAAGTAGAAAACTAGAATATTTTCTCATTACATTCAGAATCCCACGATACAGGAGAAAACTTCTTTGTTTATTAGGAAGCATTTCATTTTTGAAATTTCATTTTTGAGTCAAAATAGTGTGTTAAAAATGGTGATGGGATTTAAGTCAACCAGGCTCCTGCTATTGCAGGTAGCTCCACCACATAATCTTACTTGGAAGGGTAACCATGTCCATATCAGATATAGTACCCTGTCCCCTGTGCTCAAGCAGCCTCCCAGGCCATGCTGAGGACTGCAGTCACCACTCCCTACTCGCAGTTCAGGCAACTGTGTGACTCCCAACAGGGGCCAGCACTTGGCATGCGATGACCACGGTGAGTGCTTCTAGTGACCTGCTGTGGTCCCAAGGGGCCGATGCAATTTCCGAATGCAAAAGCTGTTTACTAGATGCAGAAATGCTCTGCTGCTTCCATCTTGGAGACATGGCCCAGCAAATACCAGAATCACAGAAACATCCAGGTTGGAAAAGACCCTCAGGATCACCAAGTCCAACCTATAACCCTACTCTACAAGATTCACTTTAAACCATATTCCTAAGCACCACATCCGAACGACCCTCAAACACATCCAGGGTCAGTGACCAATCACCTCCCTGGGCAGCTCATTCCAGTGCCTGACCACTCTCTCTGTGTAAAACTTTTTCCTAATGTCCAACCTCAACCTACCTAGTCTCAGCTTGAGGCCATTCCCCCTTGTTCTATCACTAATTACGTGTGAGAAGAGACCAGCACCAGCCTTTCCACAATGTCCCTTCAGGTAGTTGTAGACAGCAATGAGGGGTCCTCTCAGCCTCCTCTTTTTCAAAGTAAACAGCCTCAATGCCCTCAGTCCCTCCTCATAAGATTCTCTAGGCCCTTCACCAGCTTCATTGCCCTTCTCTGGACTCTCTCCAGCACTGTCTAGTATCAGGAGGAAGTTAAGGAAACAAAATGGAGAGAGCTCAGGGGAAAGCTGAAGAGTGATTAATAAATTTCAAAGTATGATTAAAAAAAAAAAAGACAGAAGATGGAGAGACATCAAAAGTGCTAGTTAGTAAGTAGCTGTATGTGAAACAAATCATGAGAATTTTTGACAACATGATAAAAGCAATAACAAAGGCCAACAATTCAAACTGAAGCCAAAGGTCTGAAACAGGGTGTTTGTCATGGTTTTTTTTTAAACCCACATTGACTAACCCTTGGCACTCCTTTATCTTTTGCAGACCACAGTCTTTCTCAATAGTTTTGAACGCAAGACAGATGCTTTCCTTATGTAGGAGCTTTTCTTCAAGCACCCCTGAACAGGGTCTTTTCAAGAGTCAAAATCGATAATCGCGAAAGTCCTTTTGATCTTGAAAAATTATTCTCTCCCTTTCTCAGCTGCACTACATTAACACTATAGGCATCTAGAAGAAAATGGATTTTCTATCACAATGAGCACAAGGGAAGACCCTTAGGAAACTCTTGTGACAGAAAAGTGTGCACTTTCATTTTTCAGGCTGTGCAGTGGTTAAAATTTCTCAATAAAAGTGAAATCCTTGCAGTGGAGGACTAATGGTAGACTGCAGTGAAACCTGAATCACAGCATGGTATTTCTGGTAAAGTGTTCTTAGAAAAACCTTAAGCCTTTAACAACACCTTTGGCTGGGATAATTACTTTTCTCTGAATCCACTGAGGTGGTGATGGCGCAAACCTACTGTTAGGGCAGGTTGACATTTTCTGTGGGAGAGAAATACAGCTGAATCTGTTAATCATTTGAGGTCAGATCTGACAAATAGCTTTGATGAGATTTTATTTTCTGTTAGTTTGAGACCATTCTATTCAGGCTCTTTCAAAAACTGATCTTTCTGAAATGTTTTGAAGTAATGCACTACTTGGAAATCATGCTATTTTTAGGGGTGGGGGAGCAAAACCAAACCAGTCTTGTCTCTTGTCAAATAACATGTCTTGCTCATTATACACTCTCATTATGTAAAAAACTTTGCTGAATTTGTACACTAGGTTTTGGTGCAAGTTTATTCCTGCTATTTTGATCGTATTATATGCTGTATACTTTTGACTGAACTACCTGTGCAGGCATGACATGGGCTCAGTTTGTGCCACATTATTATATGCATTTATATTCAGAACTATAGCCCACCCTTGTGGCAAGAGATGTTTACTGAATTTGGATTTACACCATGTTGATAAAAAAAAAAGATTACACTCCCCTCTCCACAGCAGTCCACATGATGTTTTTCTTCTCACAAGAAATTCTAACTTTCATGTTCCTCTAGACACTTTGCATTTGACAGTCACAAATGATGGTCCCTGCGATGGCAATGCCACGCTGCAGTCAGAAGGTCCTACCTAAGGAGCAGAAGATCAGGCCCGCTGTCGTCTCCCAGTTCCTGCAGGCAGCAGCTGCGTGATGCTATGATTGATGCTTGTCAGGTCACCTTCTCAGCAGAGTCACCTTTTCTGCAGGAATGACTGGGTTTAAAAAGCTGAGGCGCTTACCGGTAAAGACAGAAACTGAACTTCTGCTTACAGAACTGCAAAGTTTGGGGAAGAAAATGTTAGAATGAGGAGTGCTGGGCTTCAGTTGTAAGAAGAGATGTGTAGTTAGACATTATTTTTTTTTTTTTAAAGGGAAAAGAGCTCATCTTACTCTGATTTTTTATCCCCCTCTTAGGTAGAACCTGCGCAGACTGTGGCATCTCCAGTGTTGGAGGCTCTTAAGAGCTGTTAAAGAAGCATCTGCCAGGTAAAGTAGAAACTGCCCCAGGCCCAGGGACACTTTCCTAATCTGTTGTGATCCAACAATGTAAAAATGTCCTGGAGGACAATGCACGGAACCACAATAGAAGATAACATCACCAACAAGAAAAATGCTTGCCTGAAAGTGAAACTTGACAACGAAAGCAATATTATGAGCACAAAATCTGCCTTTGGTCAGGTGTCTAAAAATCAGCCATTCTTTCCCAAATGCAGCAGCCTACTTATTGTCTCAGACCTTGAAAGAGATGCTGCCTCAACAACGGAGGAAGGGACAACAAAAAAGCCTGTCATGCACACTCGGTCAAAGGGAGACACAACTAAGAGTAAGGAGAGGGTACTCATGCTCATTCACCACAAGTAGCAAGGCATAACATCTCTGCATTTACCAGATCAGCCATGGCACAATGCCTTCACCATTTGAGTTACCAGAGTAGTCTCTTCATTTCATAATGTTCTCCTTCTCTCCAGGTACAGCCATCTCTTTTTTATTTTTTCCCCAAGTGGTTTATTTCTCTTTATCCATCTTTGATTTTTGTTACAACTTTACACTTCAGACACACAAGTGTAGTTCAGCCTGAAAGTCAAAGATGCCAGGCCACCTTGAGCAGAAGGGTTGCTCTGCTCGGTGCTCAGAATCAGGTGCTCTCTTACCCGATAGCTGTTGCAAGGGTAAAGCAAAGAATACAAGGAGCACTGCATCAAAACAACCAACCAAACAACCTTTAGCTTTTAACATCTTCAGCAAACAGAGTTTGTCTCCCAAAGAAATCAGACCAGCTCCATGAATCCCTCATCCTCACCTCATGTGCTTCCCAGCTTCTCCAAGAGAAATATACGCCAAGTGAGGAGCACACTGTGCTTACCTTCCAGTCCTAGATCACAACATTGTGCTGGTCTGGAGAGTAACTTTCTGGCTGAGATTTTGCTTCTATCCATTGTGCATGGTTACCTACTGGAAAAAGCCTTCAAAGTTAAAAAAAATATGCAGCCAGTCAATAATAGCTGCTGTTACATAGGATGGGACTTCCCCATCACATTGCATTAGTACAAGGAATGGAGTTTATGTGAAAACAACAAACGCAGTACAGCCCTGCCAGCAGATATGTGACATGGCTAAATATAATGACCTGTCTAAGGCTGTTAGCTTTACCTCTTAGGTTGTGGTAACACACTATTATCAAGCGATACACAGCTCTAGTTATTTCTAAAGCACTGTAGTTATAATGTTGTGCCTCTCACTTGTTTCTGAACACATATTGCACATGATTCTACTAATTTAATCAGATCTATGGACCAGATTGGTCCCTTAAAGTGTCACAGGATTAGAAGCTCCCAAAAAATCCAGGCTAGTGGAGATGCCGACAAATGCCTGGGGTTATTGAAGTCATAATGTCATCATTTGCAATGGGATTTTTGATACAGCTTCTAGTGTTCAGGACAGGATTTTGACTGCCAGCCAATTCCTTGCAGTAAAGATGGCATTTGTGAAACAGAACTATAAATACATAGAGATGCTGTGAAAATACATGTATTATTTCTCAGACACTTAGGTATAACAACAGTACAGTTCTGAACAGATTAGTCATAAGCAAATATTTCCAGAGTGTAGGATGGGGATGTTATCCTGTGAAAAGGCACAAGAACCATCTGCTAAATACACAGAAAAGCAAGCAGCATAAGAACTTCCATCACAAACATCATATTTGATTTTGATTTACAGTGAAACAATCTCCTACTGCATTTTGGGAAGGAGAAATCCTGTAGCAGTCATGAGAACCTGCCATGCAACTCTGACCTACAGAAACTCATGGATGGATGAGGGCTGCTGCCAGAGATAAGATAAGGCTATGGTCAGCAGTCTGCCTTCTGTCCCCAAACCAGTGTTAGCATGTATTTCATTATGCTCCGGTGCGGTGCAACTAATCATTGAGAACCCAGATTATCTGAGGAAACCATTATGTATTCCTAATGGAGGGGGCAGTAGGGGGAGGAAATTGCCCCCTCTGTGCGATCCCTCCCAATTTCTGTTTTGGGAAAATGCCTCCAGTGGGGAAAAAAAAAAAAAAATGACACTTTTGTCATTCAGTGAGCACTTTTCTCTGGAAGGGAGGTTAGATAAATGTATATTGCCTTTCAAAAGCATGGAGAAGACAGAATAACAAAAGTTGGGTATAAAAGGCTTTAAACAAGACTCAAGACATGAAACAAATTACTCTCAAACTTTAAACACATCTCTGTGTCTCATGTGTGACTAAAGTACAAAGTTGCTACTTTAGAACAGAAAACCACACAAGCAGATGAGATCTTTCTTATCAAGTGAGAAGGTATGGAAGAAACATTTCATTTGTCTTTAGAGAGGAGTGCAAAAGGAGGCAAGCACAGGACTTGGGGCTAGCTAACCCCCACAAAAAAAAAAAAAAAAAAAAATGGGAATTAGAATGCTTTGTTCACTGAAAATAAAACCAAATACTTCAAAGTGTTTAGTTTAACCTCTGAAAGAATGGTGAAGAGACTGAATAAATAATTACATCTCTTAAAACTCTGAAAAAAAAAAAAAAACACCAAACCAAACCCAAAAACACACAACCCACCCCCCGAAACAAACAAAAACCCCCAAAGAACAACAACAACAAAGCAAACCTGAAGAAGCATATCCCTGGGCAAAGATCATGTTTTCATATAATTTTTCCATACCTGTTTCCCAAAGGTGATTTAAAGGAGTCCAGCATTAATAACAAACTCCTGTCAGTGACACAAATGGGAAATGGTGTCCTTTATTTAAAGAGGATTTACATCTTACTCATGTCACCAACAGAATCAGACAGATTCTGATTCTTGGCGGGAAAAAAAGTGCATTGTCTCCTTCAGAATTTCACAGAACACATCAGTTTCTCTGCTAGACTTGGAGATCTGCTGTATTCCAGACAAGATCATAGTAAAATTAAGTAGAAAAAAAATCCAAACAAACACGTAAATAGTAACCATTTTTCTAAAAACATTATATAAGTACAAATTGATAATAAAAACATATTTATTCTCTTCCAGGACTACCACTTAAAGTGAGTTTTTACTTGTCATTTACCCTGCTTGAGGGCTTCTGGGTTGACAGTGGGCTGTCTTCTCTTCCAGGCGTTGCATACTCTGAGAGGAATGGCTAGCACCTTCTCTCGTCTCCTGGCTGGCCGTGCAACCACTGCACTCTTTGCAGCTGCAGGCACAGGGGTGCTAACCACTGGGTACCTCCTCAGCCAGCAAAATGTGAAGGCTGCTGTTCACGAGAAAAGGAAACTCTTCCCTCCAAGGTAAGCACTTGGGGTTAGATAGAAAGCCCTGCTAACTATGCCAGGAGCAATATTTAACTCTTTGGAGGAAGAAGATCCCTACCAAGGCTGCAGAGTCCACATGTAGCCATGCTGTCTGTATCTACCCAGGGGCTGCATGAGCTGAAAACCAGCACCCTTGGCTAATAACCCCAAGTTTTGGTAGCACAAACAAATGGCCTTCAAGACCAAGGCCATTTGTGTGACTTATGGAAAATGAGACCTCACAACATGCAGAGTGTTATCAGGAAACAACTTCACCTTGTTCGGGTAAAATATTTATGCTACAAAAATCATACATATTCAGGGTTATTACAGTTAGTTCTGAGAATAGGTGGAATTATTACAATCAATTCCTGGAACTCATTTCCATAATGTCCACCTCTTTAGGCATGCTCATTGCCACCTGGTGGTCACCTTTTGGGGTCTTTGGGAGGAAGGTCAATGTCTTCCTCACTCTGACCTCTCTACCATTCATTCACCTGACATGACTTGTGGGTCACATTCTTGGCTGGAGTCTCCAATGTTCTCATCTCTGAATACAGTATTCCTCTTCTCCATGTTTCAAGACCCTCCCAAGCTTAACCCACTTTCTTTGTGTTTGTCTGATTGATGATGCTTCATATCAGTGCTCACATAGTTAATGACTTAACTAGGTTTCTACACTCTACGTTCTCTACCCCTTTTCCCATATTCTGTGAGATAGTGTCAATACTCAAACCAGAAACCCATTGCTGAACAGTGACAAGTCTAGACATGGTCAAAATTTTAGGCAGAGCACTGTATTACTCCTTACCTAGCTCATCAGCTACGAAATGCTCTGCACCTCATTGTATTGGACTGGCTGACTGCACAGACACCACTATTAGGGAACATGAAAACATTTTTGTTATGCAAATGCCAAAGAAATCTCCAATACAACTCCTGCACTTGACATATTTCTAATTCTGTTACAAACTGGCTGGCTGCTGATTAGAAACTAACTATAGGCCTTCTCTGTAGGTTGACTTTGCTGGCCATACTTGTGAAAAACAGTTCGCATCAGGCTCTGATGGGTTTTTTAAGTAAGGCATACTAGCCTAAAATACATTCTTGCAGAAAGAACACAGCTGTGAGTTAGCAAATCAATACCAGTTACGCTGTTAGATGTGGTCTGACTCAGTTGTTAAAACACAACATCTTTTCTTTCCCTGCCTAGTACACCATGCAGCTTTTTGCCAATAATAGTGCCATTAAAGCAAACCCAGATACTGTAGAAGAATGAGCTTCCCAGACAACATCGATCAGAGAGTCCCACTGATGTTCATGCAGCTGTGAGAGCACCTAGGCTTCAAATTAGACAAAACTTCTTCAGCTAAATTTAATTACCTTCCTACTTAAACAAAACAATGTCTGATTTTATTTCTGAATAGGAGTGTCTCAGCAGAGCTCTAATCAGGCTTAGTTCACTTCCAGAGCTGATCTGGATTCATTTTCTGATAGCCCCAAGTAGCAGGAAGCTGCAATTGTCTATTGATGTGGTGTGCAATAGGGGGTACTTTCAGTGCTCTGAATATTCTTTCCTTTCTGAAACTCAACACAATAATTAAACCAATAAATAAGTACATCTTTAACCATGTTACGTGTTCTGTATCTCATGATCTCTCTAACAGCTTCAGAAACTAGCAAGGATTACTCTTCAAAGGTGACATATTAATTGCTTGGTATTCTTCTTCTCTTCAGCGCAGACTATCCTGATCTCCGCAAACATAACAACTGCATGGCTGAGTGCCTCACACCAGCCATTTACTCCCGGCTGAGGGACAAGATGACTCCCAATGGCTACACCCTGGATCAGTGCATCCAAACCGGGGTTGACAATCCTGGCCACCCTTTCATTAAAACTGTAGGCATGGTGGCAGGCGATGAAGAATCCTATGAGGTAGGACATCTCCACAATACAGTTGTATCTGGTATAGTTTTCATGGTACCATTCATGACAGCTCATTAGATGAAGACAGGTGTCCAGGAGAGTATGTCCTCCTAGGATAAATTGTATTCCAGACAGTAACTAAGGGGCAGGACATGTGAATAAAGATGATATTTTCCCTACTCTTCTACGTTAGGAAATCCATGAACATGAGGTGTTACCACAGGAGCCCTCTCTCTGCTGCCATTCAAGTTAATAAAATGTACCTGCTTGGGAATAGCTGCTACCTGCCTCCAGCAGCTGCCCTCCTTCCTACAACTAATCTTAGTTTATGGCAAAACCATGCAACTCTGAGAGACACAAAATAAAGGTAATGTGGAAATTACATTATGGAACAGCAGAGACAGAAGTGAAACAAAAATGCCTTCTGGGAAGTGCCAGACAGCATTAAGACACAGCTTTTGGATTTTGATGAAATCTGGACAGACAGTATTAGGGGGACAGGTTGATTTAGCCATGGAACAAGGAGAAGAGAGAAAAACAAAATAATTATTTGTATTGACCTCTGTGTTCTGCTTCCTTTAGTCTCCCTACAATGATACCTATTATTACACAGTCTCCTAACAGTATGCCAAACACTGGGCTGCTGAGGATGCACTGGGACATCTGAAATTCTGGACTACCAACTCCTGTGGTTCAGTTTACTCATTTAGGTGTACTACTGCCACTGCTTCTCATCTGCATGAAGGTGTGGTTGTGATTTGTGTTGACACACCTGAGCCAAATGGCTCTAACAAGGACTAGTAACCCATGACAGTGAAGACACAGAGATACTCTAAAACCAAGAAGCAAGCTGCCAGGGGACACTGTGTGTTCTGGTTAGTAACACATCCTGAAACTCAGTCTGGCTGCCACCATATCAAGTACCTGTCTGTGTTAACTAGAGTAAACTTATAACTTGAGTAAAATGCAATTACAGCTTCTTTCTGTTGTGAAGACAAGCAACTGCTACAGAGCACTAAGTCAGAAGCATCTCCTCCTTTCATATTTAACCCTGTGTGCATTTGCAAAAACTCCCTTTATGTTGGTCACCCAGGAGCTTGTGACATGGGACTCCTCCTGTGGGTGAAGTTGGTGCACTGAAGTGTTTCTATGATGCTGCAGTCTCTTTCTAGATTCTCTTGACTCCATAGGTCTTTGCTGAAATTTTTGACCCTGTCATTAAAGCAAGACATAATGGCTATGATCCACGGACAATGAAGCATCACACGGACCTGGATGCATCCAAGGTAGGAATGAAATAAAATAGTGAGACAATAAAGACTCAGGGCTGCTTCTTACAGTGATGATATTGTACGCAATAGTACTTTTCTTTTTTCCTGATCCAACTACCGGAACACTAATTTTAGAGTTAAGGAAACTGGGATGCCACTCATGGCCCTATCAGCAAGACAGCTGCATTTTTGCCTTGCTGCTAGCAGGAGCATCAATCCCAACTGTGGTGAGCATTTGGAACACAGTCCCACTCGGCACTCTGGGGGGTTTATGAGCTTACAGATAGGCATCTAAGGGTTCGAATAAAAGAAGAGGTTGATTTCAATATGCTCATACACATGATCAAACCTTGTCTACTGCTTAATACAGTTCAAATACACAGTATAGTATCTTTCTAGGCTTTCCTTTTTCAAAGGATCTTTCCTAATCTGTCCCCTTGCCCCTGCCCACATATTATTTCTGATAGCCACACAAATTCCTTCATGTTTTGGGACCCTGAAGGATCAGTCTGCCACATTAATTCAGCCATATAACCATAGAATCATTAAGATTGAAAAAGATCTCTAATATCATTAAGCCCAACCATCAATCCAGAACTACCATGCCTGCTAAACCATGTCCTGAAGTCATGGGACTTGTTTTTTGATGTTTTTTTGAACACCTCTAAGGACGATGATGCTACCACCTTCAAGGGCAGTCTGTTCCAATGCCTGACCTCTCTCTCAGTACAGAAAATTTTCCTATTATCCAATCTAAACTTTCCCTGGCACAACTTGAGACAATTTCTTCCCATCCTGTTGTGCATTAGTTACTCAGGAGAAGAGATGAACACTCACTATAACCTCCTTCGGGGCAGTCATAGAGAGCAATAAGGTCCTCCCTCAGCCTTCTCTTCTCTACATTAAACAATCCCAGCTCACTCAGCCACTCTTGTTCTCCAGACTCTTCACCAGCTTCACTGATCTTTTCTTCACACTTTCCAGCACCTCAATGTGCTTCTTCAAGTGAGGGGCCCAAAACTGAGCACAGAATTCAAGCTGCGCCCTCACCAGTGCTGAGTGCAGGGGCACCGTCACTTCCCCGCTCCTGCAGGCCACACTGTTACTGATAAAGGCCAGGATGTCGTTGCCCTTCTTTGCTGCAGGAGCACACCGCTGGCTCACGTTCAGAGAGCTGTCAACCAGCACCCCCAGGGCTGCTTCTGCTGAACAGATTTCTAACCACTCTGCCCCAGACCTGCAGTATTGCCTTTCGTTTGTTATGACTCAAGTGCAGGACCCTGCATTTGGCCTTCATATGACTGACCTCAGCCCATCAATCCAGTCTGTCCAGATCTCTCTGCAGAGCCTTCCTACCTTCCTTCCTGCACATCAACATTCCCACTCAGTTTGGTGTCGCCTGCAAACTTACTGAAGGAGCACTCAACCCCCTCATCCAGATCATTGATAAAGATATCAAACAAAACTAGACCCAGTACTAAGCCCTGGGGAACACTTCTTGTGACCAGATACCAGCTGAATTTAACTCTCTGAGCCCAGCCATCAAGCCAGCTCTTGACCCAGTGAAGATCACAGGTGTCTAAGACATGAGCCACCAGCTTCTGAAGTCCAGGTAGATAAGATCCACAGGCCTTCCTTCACCCACTAGGTGGCTCACCTGGTCACAGGAGGATACTAGGCTGGTCAAGGGGCCAGTCAGGCTGTCTGGCACTGATTGCCCTGCAAAGGCAGACATTCTGAAAAGAAACAGGTCCCTAAAAAATGCCTTCTGACATCTGAGAGACTCCTGGTATCCCGAATGTTGGCAATTTGTCATGCCAGGTTAGGAAGATGCCCCTCTCTTTGGACAACGGGACTTGGATTTTTTTAATGGTGGACAGCAAGAGAGGGGGATGTGTGTGAACTGATACATCATTCTTCCCTCAGATCACCCACGGTCAGTTTGATGAGCGCTATGTCCTCTCATCCCGGGTGCGGACTGGCCGCAGCATCCGGGGCCTCAGCCTTCCTCCCGCCTGCACCAGGGCAGAGCGGAGAGAGGTGGAGAACGTCGTGGTCACCGCGCTTGCTGGGCTGAAAGGAGAACTCTCTGGAAAATACTACAGTTTAACCACTATGACCGAGAGGGAGCAGCAGCAGCTTATTGATGTAAGTATAGCTCCAGTGCTGACATGACCTTCATTTACTCTCTTTTATGTTAATCTTTGTCTTCACTCAGGGTACCTGCTTTCCTGTGTAGCTAAGGAGGATAACCACAGCACTAACCCAGTAGGTAATGGCTTGCCAATGTTTTTAATGTAATGGCAAATCATCCACCATCTATACTCATCTAAGCACACAACTGTGCAGGTCCAAAATGTGGAGTTACATTTCAGACAGCAAGCTCGGTGTCAAATCAAATATACACGGCTGCTGCCATCTCTCTGGGCAAACACCAAAGTAAATCCAGGACTTACCCTTGGTCATTTCCTTCATATAAGAGTTATATTTTCTATATTAATGAGCATTCTAACTAGAAATATAGCATTGAGGTTGGTATTATGGAGGGCTTTGGCTGTAATTTCTTTATGTTAAATCTACACTAATTCTAATTTCCTCAAAATGGCTGTAGCCAGATGCATCCTAGTGACCTTTCACAGTATCACAGTATCACAGTATCACCAAGGTTGGAAGAGACCTCACAGATCATCAAGTCCAACCCTTTACCATAGAGCTCAAGGCTAGACCATGGCACCAAGTGCCACGTCCAATCCTGCCTTGAACAGCTCCAGGGACGGCGACTCCACCACCTCCCTGGGCAGCCCATTCCAGTGTCCAATGACTCTCTCAGTGAAGAACTTTCTCCTCACCTCAAGCCTAAATTTCCCCCGGCGCAGCTTGAGGCTGTGCCCTCTCGTTCTGGCGCTGGCCACCTGAGAGAAGAGAGCAACCTCCTCCTGGCTACAACCACCCCTCAGGTAGTTGTAGACAGCAATAAGGTCACCCCTGAGCCTCCTCTTCTCCAGGCTAAACAATCCCAGCTCCCTCAGCCTCTCCTCATAGGGCTTGTGCTCGAGGCCTCTCACCAGCCTCGTCGCCCTTCTCTGGACACGCTCAAGCATCTCAATGTCCCTTCTAAACTGGGGGGCCCAGAACTGAACACAGTACTCAAGGTGTGGTCTAACCAGTGCAGAGTACAGGGGCAGAATGACCTCCCTGCTCCTGCTGACCACACCATTCCTGATGCAGGCCAGGATGCCACTGGCTCTCTTGGCCACCTGGGCACACTGCTGGCTTATGTTCAGACTTTCCCTAGTCCTGTTGTGTCTAAGGACTTTAGGTATCAGGCCCACAACAAATGTCTTCATTGTCACATGGAAGGAAATACAAGGATTTTCACCACGTCAAACAAACCCTGACTGTGAATTTTAAAGGTTGTACTCTGTTAGCTATATTCATGGCACATTAGTCCCTAACTTTAACCAGAAGGGAGGTGATGAAGTAACACAGCTATTTATAATCCCGGAACTAGGTGTCACAATCTGGATTAACCAGAAGTTACGAATTTGTGTAAGGTCAGTAACTTTTCTAATTGAATGTCCTTGGTAACACATTTATTGACAAGGTGTTGATGACCTATTGTCATCAGCTTTTATTTCATTGCCTTTTTCAGCAGGAGAGAGCTCCTCAGAAGGCAGAGATGGAAATAGGAGTGTGATGAATACAATTCCTTCATAGTTTAAGGCTAAGTCTTTTGGAAGGGAAGGGGAATAGGCTTCACTGATTCAGCATTTTGCCTTGGGGGTTGGGGGGGGCTGGGGGGGGGAGGTGCCTTTTTCTTTTTCTTATGATAATGCTTATTTATAGAAATCAGGGCTCCAAATGTTATAACCTCAGATTCTATCTTTATTTGAAATCACTGCTTACCTCCTCTTTTAGGACTTTTAATTTCTATGGTATCAGGCTTTCCACCAGCCTTTAATAAACACCATTTGATCTCAGTAAGATCAAATCAATGCTAGCTAAACGGCATTCAGCACAGAAGGCATTTGGCCCTTTGCAGATCTGGGCCATATGAACATAATGGAATCTAATATCACCCTGTTGTTTTCTTGCAAAAAGTGGCATCTTTATTTCAAGCAAAAGTGTCAAGAGGAGCAAGCTCATGAAGGAAATGAGCGAAGAAAACTATATACCTTTTCTTCCTTCATAGTTGGAGTTCTGGCTCCACTATGACCATCAAAGGCAAAACCCCAAAATTCTCCACCAAGGAGAAAATAAAGTAGAGCGTAACAGCTTGTCTACCATGTCATATTTATTCTGGGTAGCTTGCCTCAGAATTCTTAATTAAATCCTAGATGTAAAAAAAAAAATTAACATCCCACCCCAGACCCCCACACAACAGTTGATATGGCAGTTCTCGAGGAATTAAGAACTAAACTTTTTTTTTTGCAGCACACACATGAAAATAAAATTATTTGGTTTAAGGAAAAAAAAAAGAGCCTCCATTAGAAAAGAAAATTATCTGGAATGTGGGCACGTTGGTCACACAGCAAGTGCTACATTTACTCATTTATTAAATCAGAAATAGCATCTCTGTTAAGGAACAGAACAAGTCTGTGTTTCCAAAAGGTCAAGTTTAGCAGTGATTTAATTCCTACCTTGACTTCATGCTCAGAATAAATTGCTAAATCTCTGTACTGGAGAAATACCTTCTCAGAACTAGCACTTTCTTCTTCTTCTTCTTTATTTATTTATTTTTTTTAACCCAATCCTTAAGAATCTCTTGCCTTCTGCAACCTTAAAACATGCCTGTATGCAGGAAACATTTCTCCAAGACGGCTTTTGGGACATGCGTGTGATATTAGGCCCTCATTTCCCAATTGTCCCTATATTTGAAAAAAAAAAAACAAAAAAAAACAAAAAAAACCCCAACAAATGGCAAAATATGGTCATGTTGCCAATGCTGTGAGAACATGCAAGAGTCAAGAAAACCAACTGGCTAAAATGCTTTTTAGCAGGACCCGGTTCACAAGCTGTGCTATGTTATTTACTTGTATATTGATCGCCTTCACATAAAATGTATTAAAGGGTGTTGTATTGCTTACTTGAATAAACTTGAATTTTGCTTTGTTTTCTCTCTCTTTCTCCCTCCCCTTGGCCCCATTTTGGTGTCCAGGATCATTTTCTCTTTGATAAGCCAGTGTCCCCTTTGCTAACATGTGCAGGGATGGCACGTGACTGGCCAGATGCCAGAGGAATTTGGTATGTGACACGCAGAAGCTTGAGTTGTGTTTTAAAGATTGTATAACAAACCTCCTTACCTGTCCTAACCTTGCAGCCACTCTGTCCGTACTCACAGCATGTTTGCTTTGCTTTTAAAAAACATATTTTTCTTGCTTGATTTAATAAAACAAACAAACAAACAATTTCCAGTAATGAACACTAGAATGAGTAAGATCTTTATATTCAAGAAGCCATCCACACAACACAGCATCACAGATATGGCTCTCTGGGGTTATTTCTCCATTTTTTTTCTATTTCTAGGGAAAAAAATCATTTGGGAAGGAGCCCATGAGCAGCTGGCAGAGCTGGGGTTACAAAACCAGCTCTAATAACAGATTGCAGCTATGCTGTCAGCTAGGAACCATCAACTATACAACTGCAGGATACCACACTGCAAATCGCTGTGCCCTCCCTCACTGTCAGGAGACAGAATGTTAATTCCCAGAGCTAAAACTGACCATTTCTGTCTGAATGAAATGGACAAAAAGGAGATACAAATATTGAATTCTCTATTTTGTTCTATGTATGATTTTACTTTCACAGCACATTTGACATATTTTGTACTCAAATGTTATATTTTCTGTGGAAAGAGATAATAGCTCTGTGACCAGTGCATACACCCACTAGCAGAGGATGGAGGAGGCTATGCAGTGCACGGCATCTGCATCCATCCAGCTATATTTCTAGGCATTACCAGGTGCTTTAATTCTGAAAATCCAGACTAAAAACGATTCTGAGAAATCACCTAGCCCATGTTCTTGCCTTAGGCAGGTTATGGACTTCCAAAGAGGAGGAGACTTCATGTGGAAAAAAAACCCACCAACCACTCCCCAGGCA
The DNA here is from genome assembly GCA_013400475.1 of Tricholaema leucomelas. NCBI lineage: Eukaryota > Metazoa > Chordata > Aves > Piciformes > Lybiidae > Tricholaema lacrymosa > Tricholaema leucomelas. The sequence continues at coordinate 40,399 of WAAF01017156.1, forward strand.
GTGTCTGACAATGCTGGCTCATGTTACTATTTCTGTGATGAGTTACACCTGATTTCTGTCAGGGAGGAAGTGCTGTAAAACCTGATCACCCATGAAACCTGATGACCTGTTGGAAAATTGTGAGGATTCTTTTATCTCAGCAAGCTTCAGATTAGATCCCTGGTCCCCATCTAAATCTGAGAAAGAGGAAACTGATAAAGCTGAGCCATCCATTTCATTATCTCTAAAAGCAAACAAGTACCCACAATAAAATTACTTGATTACTAGCCAGGGATTTCCTGAATAAAACAGACTTTTTTGGATTGTTTTCCACATGAAATATCAGGCAGATTGAAAAAAATAAAAATAGCATGACTTAGGTAAGCTGTGTTTGGAAAACCTGCTTTTCTCTTGCAAGAAAGGAAAATAAAGTGCACATTCTAGACACTATTTTGCTTATAATGACTCCTATCTTGTCCTTGCTCTGGGCGGCAGGGCCATTCCCACAGACCTCACTGGCAGCAATGGCACAATTTAAATGAACTCAACATGGCCTTCCTCTGCATTCCTTAGAGCAACAAGGACACTTAGTTACTTAAATGTGGCACCCAGTCCAGCTAACCTCAAAGTATTTGGAAAAGCTTCCCTTGAACATTTGTCTGTGACTGAAGAGGTAGCAGACCTCAGCTGACTGTAACGTCAGGGTGCAGCATGTTTATGGCTGATTGGTAGCACATTGGCAAATTCTAAGTACAAAGCAAAAGAGAGGAGACATGGTAAGAAACTAGCTGTAAGTTAGGCTTGTCAGGGAACGTAAACATTTGGATTCAATGTGTTTCAAACCTGGTAATACCACACTATTTGTATGAATCAGTCTGAACCCTTCTATATGCTGTGGAAGACTGTAGCAGAAGACAGAGCTAGTGAAGAAAAAGTCAGGAAAAGTGACCTCAGGTTTGACCCAGTACTTAATAAACCTAGCCACAACTGATCTGTCTGAAGCAAGAGTGGGTATCTTCAAGCACTTTCATCTTGACTGACAAGGCAGCATTGCTAATGTGCTGTCTGGAAGCAATGTACAGCTGCTGTTCTCAGACATGTAACTTGACTGACATGACTGATGTGGCAATTCAGTGCCACTAAGCGATATAGAGGGCACCAGGATTTGATTTAGGGGAGACATAAAGACATATTGCTCATCCCCCAGCAGCATGTAAAGGTTAGAGCTTTTTCCCTAGCTGCACAGCTTCCTTAAATCAATAAAAACTGTCCCCAGTGACACAGAATGCAGAGCTCGGCTTCTCCCTTTGTTGTAGCTCCCAGCTGTGCTCATACTAGAGAGGAACACATTTTTTTCCTTGCTCAGCGTCACAGCAGCATGATGACATTAAAAAAAAACGCCTTCTTATTGTGCCTGTGAAACCTATGTGATGTCATTGGAATGGGGGTCTGAAATGTGGAAGCATCTCCGATCTCTGACTCTGCAGAACAATGTTTTTCTGCCACACTTAACCTTCCACAGCCCTGAAAGATTAAACTAAGGATATAGTGAATCATTTCTCAAGACCTGTCTTTTAAAAGATACTCTTTAATTCTCCTCTTAACTAGGCATAACCATGACAAGACGTTTCTCATTTGGATTAATGAGGAGGACCACACCAGGGTCATCTCCATGGAGAAGGGTGGCAACATGAAACGGGTGTTTGAAAGATTTTGCCGTGGTTTGTTAGAGGTACTGTCTCAATTAGTTTATTGTTCCTGCTTGTTTATTGTCAGCACTGCTTATTGTGGTTCATACTGACCTGACATCTCTGGTGGCAACAAAGTCAAGTGACACCAGCACACATAGCAACCCACACTAATGCAGTTAAAGAAGGAAACATGGGCACACTGCTAGCTGAGTTGTAGGGGAAAATAAATAAAATGTCCCTCTAGCTCTGCCATTAAAATCTCAAGCACAAACTGGCTAAAGAAATATCTCTCTTCCTTTTTTTGACCATTTTATGCCTGTGGGAATTCATATGCCAAGCATTTTATTTGGATTGCTGGATTTTTGTGAATGAAGAATTCATCCAGCCCAGTCTCCCCCTTCTCATCCCTCATGCTGGGATGGGAGCTTAGGACCTCCAAGTTCACTGCCACTTCTAGAGAGAATGAGTTTTGTGATAAAAATGCCCAGAACTGATAGCCAGAATGCTGGGATTTTATTCTGTTCTAGTCATTTACAAAGAACAGAAAAAAGTCTCCATGCAATGGCATGTTGGTTAAAAGAGTTTTATCTAGACAATTCAGGTATGGCTGCAAGCTGGCTCCAGACCAGTGCAGCTCTCTGTACAGAAAAAGTTGTTTTAAAAGAGGAAGAGGACTTTACTGTGTCCCACAGATAACATAGCAAGGTGCAGTGGGACAGCTGACATGGTGAAACACTATTTTCCATTGCTCTTGTCCACATTACTTCTGGTCAAATTACCATAAAAAGTGGAATCCTTGAGGTTGAACTCTGTAAAACTGAAAATGGCTTGAAATTCTTTCCCAGATTGTAAGAATATTAATGCTGTATGAAATAATTATTTCTGCCCATCCAAATCTTTGGCACAGTCACTTCATCCAAACAGCATTTTGGATGAAGGAACGGCATTGTCTCCATTGTGCTGCTTTTCTTCCTTGCTATGGAAAAGCAAACACGGCAACGGAGCCAGCCTTGGGCAACTTGTTTCATTTCCCTCACTTTGGCAAAAGAGCTTCTCTGGCTTTCTGGAGATAGTTCTGCCTAAAATAAAGTCCCAAGTAATTGTAGAGCTGATACAGCTCTGAACCACTTCCACACCTCTTCAGAAACCCCAGCCAAAGAAAGCAAAGCCAATTGTGAATTGTCGTTTGATTGTGGAAGCAGAGAAGTTCAGAGCATCTGCAAAGAAGCAGCAGTATCCCATATGTTTGAGAATACAGACAAATGAAAGTCTCCAGTGGATGCTTCTTTGACATTGAGGTGGTTAACCGGCACTTATGTTTCCAAGGTACACTCATGAGGCTGAGCAGAGCACAGAGCGGTGACCCCGCTGACATGTCTTGCATTGCTGTTCCCAGCTTTGCATTCGCTACTGTGCTTAGCTCACAGTGAAGAGTGAACATACAGACCTGGCTGTAGGCAGTGGTCAAATAGCAGGCAGAAAAAGTGTTTGAGGCAGGAAATCAGGTCTAGTATCCCACCATCAATTCTGGTATTCTTATACAATACAGAAATGATACTATGTGAGTCCTTTATTCTGTATCCTTCTGCAGAAGTATTCATCTATATTTGCAGAGGTCTTGTGAGCATGAGCTGGTTTATGTATCTCATTCTCCCCTGGAGGAGAAGAGAACTCAGCTGAAAATTGCATTTAATTGCAGAAGCCCAGGAGGTGTAAACGAATTAGCAGAGTAGCAGCCTATTCAAAGGTCAACACACCTGTGTGATTTTCCTGGGGATGATTGTTTCAGTCACCTTTCAAATCCAGTCAGAGAACTACTAGTGAAAAGCATTACATACAAGCTGTGTTGTCACATTATAATGGAAGTGTGGCTGTTAATATTAGGCATTCTTAGAAGTCAGATGTCCCCCTCCCTCAAGAGTTAGCTTGAACTCAGCTTCAAAACTCAGCTTCATGGTCTTAGCCTATACCAAACCATGGTGACAGGGACCTTTGTGATTCTGTGAAAGTGAAGAAGAGTCTGCAAGCCAGTGGCTATGAGAAAATTATTAGGAAATCATAGTAATATGTACTGGAAATCTTGACACCTGATGAGCACAAACATTTTTATCAGATCCAAACCAAACTGTACCTGGGTACAAATTTATGCAGCTTGATTGGTGTTAGTGAATCACAAAATCACAGAATATTACAGGTTGGACAGGACCTCCACAAGTTATTGAGTCCAATCCCTCTGCCAAAGCAAGACCTCCTAGGGCAAGCCACACAGGAATGCATCCAGGTGGGTTTTGAAAGCCTCCAGAGAAGGAAACTTTGCAACCTCCCAAGGCATCCTGTTCCAGTGCTCTGATATCCTCACCATAAAGAAGCATCTCCTCGTGTTGAGGTGGAACCTCCTGTGTTCCAGCTTGTGCCCACTGTTCCTTGTCTTGTCACTAGGCACCACTGAAAAGAGTCTATCACCTACATTTTGACACCTGTCCCTCATACTTATAGAGGTCGACCAGATGCCCTCTCAGCCTTCTCAGCCTTCTCTTCCCAAGACTAAACACTTCAAGTTCACTCAGTCTTTCTCCACAGGAGAGATATTCAAGTTCTTCAATCATCTTTGTATCTTTCTGTTAGACTGTCTTAATATTAGGCACTTGTATGATGCCTTTTTCTTTTTGCTGCTTTGTGTTTGTTCAGGATCTTTCTTTCTCTTTTTGGTCATCATAGGTGGAAAGATTAATTAAGGAACGTGGCTGGGAATTCATGTGGAATGAGCGTCTTGGGTATGTTCTGACCTGTCCTTCCAACTTGGGAACTGGCTTACGCGCTGGAGTCCACGTTAAGCTGCCCAAGCTTAGCAAGGTATGCAAGTCATTTAAAAGGTCAGTGACACAAGTCACCTCTTCTGATTTACAAAGGAACAAAAGAAAAATGACATCTTCTGCAACTGCACATTAGCATGATATATAACAAGGTCCCAGGGATAATGCACGACTAATTGAGCACACTTTTATTCTGTAAACTATTGTATTTGTTATGGAAATTAATCTACGTAGCAGAGAGCAGTCAAGACAGGCTGTAGTCCAAGAACTGAGGAAACTATCCATCTCTACTTGCCTTTTGGGAGATGCTATTAGGCTATGCATAACAGCACAACACGCAGGGTAAAAGGGAATAAGCTCAAACCTGTTTCTTCTGATAGGATCCCAGGTTTCCAAAAATCCTGGAGAATCTGCGTCTTCAAAAGCGTGGCACTGGTGGAGTGGACACAGCAGCGGTGGCAGATGTGTATGATATCTCCAACCTGGACCGCATGGGTCGCTCAGAGGTAACCTCTTCTGGTTTTCCCCCCTTGCTTTTTTAGCTCAGATCCAGGTTAATATAAGACAATTTCCCTCTGGTTAGGTCTGCTCTGCTGATCTCAGTTGATCCATGAGTTACTTCTGATGAATCCAGTCCAACAGAAATGCTCACTCAAAGAAACATTACTAATGTGCATGTAGTGATTGACAAATGTTCTTGTATGGCAATGCTCAACTAACCTTGAGCAAGCTCTACAAATTGGATGTGCTTGCACTGTGTGCTGAAGATTTCCGTTGAAAGCACACTGGTGCTGGAAAGGTTTGGCTTTGGTAACAGGTATCTCTCAGGACAATGCTTTTCAGCATCACAGGACAAACTTAGGCCTGCCTGCCTGCTAGAGTACCCAGCTAGCAGATTGGTGTCCATCAGTCTCAGTAGTGCTGCAACATGAGACAAGATATATTGTATGTCATGCAGTAGGCACTGAGCTACTACACGCTGAGTGGTACCTGCTGCAGTGTCAGGGAAAGAAGCATGGATTGAGTCCTAATTCACACAGGGAATCAGACACTGAGAGCAAGACTGGTTTAAGCTATTGTGTTTCTTTAGGATTCAGACTCATGCACCTTCTCCACAGTTAAGCAGCAGGAGAAGGCTAGTCCTTTCACTCCAAAATAATGGAGGAGGAGTTGGTGACATCTTCACATGTCCTGTGCATCCACTGCACAGAGGATGCCAGAGATCTAGGGTTAAACCGGGACAAAGATTTAATTGCCAGCTCTGAGCCCTCCCTGTAGATCTGTAGGCTATGATGAGATGGGTTCATTTCAGGCATTTGTTTAGAATGTCTTTCAGTCTGAATGAGCATTTGTCGAGCCAGAGTGGAAATGACCTTACAGCCTAGTGGTGCTGCTGCTCTCCTGGGACTCTCAAGTCCCAGACCTCATTCCAGTTTAATACTTAAGTGCTTTATAAAGCAGAACAGCTGATAAGAGCAAACCTACTGGAGGATGGGGGAGAAACTGCCATGTCAAAGACCTGCAGCCTTCTTTCACCTGCTCAGCCTGAGCCAGACCCTTACTCCAGGTCACAGGCTGTAAGCCCTGTGGCACCATTATAGTTTCCCTTTCCTTACTGAGATCAGGGCCATGTTCATGTTTGGACACATCAAGAACAGAGACAAACACTTACCCTGCAAACCCGTGTAAGTCCAGTGATTTGAGTACTCTGCTAGTAGAAAGGAAATAGAGGTTCAAACTTCCTGCCAAAAATGTCTTTTATCCCCCAGGTGAGCAGTAACCTCTTAGGCATGGTCAACTGGGCAGGCACTGGTGGAACTTATATCTCCTAAGGACCTTTTTTCTCCACTAGCAATGCAATACATGATTTGGGATCAGATGCCAAGCTGCTTGTACATGCTAGGATTTGAAGGGCTGGCTACTTGCTCAAAGTTTTAATTACTTTGGGTGGTTTGCTGCATGTTAAGCCTTGATTGCAAAGAAAAGCAAGCTGTGAAGATGTGTTTATCCAGAACAGCACATCATTTAAAGGCTTCCACAGCTTAGACAGGGATGCAGTTTGGTCCTGGTGTTGTAGACCAACACCTTACGACACCTTAGTTCAGCCTGATGCTTGGGTTACAGCTGGATCCAAACTGATCCACAGCCAATTAGTTTCCTTTGCTTGCTCACCTTGGGCATCCCAGAGGTCACTGTGACAGAGCCAAGTCAATTATTCTGTGTTTTCTAATTCAGACATGCCCTTGAATATCCTTACAGCCAAGGGGCATTTGGACATACAAAGTTTGATTTAGCCAGCTATGTTCCTTTGGATCTGGACTGAAATAGCTAACACTGAAAACCTACTCTTTCCAAAATCAGTATGTGACAAAAACATTTATTAATCACACATGGTCTTTGTGCCAACACTAATAATACAAAATACTGATAATACAAAAGGATGACACTGCATGATTAATTGATACAAGTTTGAATGACAGACAGCCTCAGCCTCCAAATTTTTGTTTGAAAGAAGTCTTCCACTGAAGTTAGTACTGCCTGGTACAGCAAGAATTCAAAGGATTAACCCAAGAGATAAAATACAATATGTATCTTGAAGACTTTTAAAACTAAATAAGACAAGACAAACTCAAGGGGATAGAAATGTTTTATTATAAGACAGATTTTTTTTTTCAGTGCATGGTAAAATAAATTCCATTTTGCAGTAAATGTGTTTGCAGAACCAAATTATGTTTCCAAAGGTGCAAGATAAAACTGTTTGTGTTTTCACTTTGTTCCAGTTACCGGTCAATACAAACCTAATACGAAATACCTTTTCTCCTGGAGGCTGCAAATTCAAACCTGTGATTTCCCAGCACAGCTGGTCTGTAACAGGCAATAAAATAAACTGCTAAGCCACTGAAATGCTTTATAGTATAAACAAATCCCTTGAAAATCAGCACTGTCACAATAAAGAAACAACAGGATTTAGTCTTCACAGTCCACTTGAACAAGCTGTGATGGTTTGCATGTTCCCCACCCCCGCCCCCACACACAAACTTTGTAAATCACCCAGACTAGACTCAGCCAGCTCTGGAAATCGAATGAAGCTTATACTTACAGTTTAGCAGAATATACAAGCAGATATTTACACTATATACAGTTCTATACAGAAATATACAAGGTAAAAGGCAATACAAAGACACAACTCCCCTCCCAGAAACCTGAGTCCCCAGGAGGGGCTCTCAACTTCACCTTCTCCCCCACCCCCACCTCAACCTTACCCCAGTCCCAAGGAAGAATGGAGGTTCGGCCACCGGGTTAGAAAGCAAAGTAGATTAATCAGAGAAACAGGGCAGAGAGGCCAGAGAGAGAAATGCAGCTTGGAGCTCCCCAGCCAAAGTGAGTTATCTATGTTTGGATTCTTGTTCTTATATCTCTCAGCAAGCCTATGAGTGAGGCAGACATCACCATTGTTCTCCTTTTCACAGCCTATATTCTAGTTCTTCTCACCAAAACATTCTAGCTAGCTTCAAAGTAGCACACAAGCCAGTCATTGAAGGTTGCTAATGAACCATTTCATGGTGATTAAAAAAAATAAGTGCCATGGCTTGTTAGCTAACAACAGCTCAGAACTGTGGTCCTCACATGCCACTACCTACAAAAAGGTCTGCAGAGGACAAAGCACCTTGTACTTCTCACCTGTCTCACTACTCCTTGCATCTGGAGCTAATTCCACCCCTTCCTGTGTAAATCAAGAGATGAAAACAAAGGAGTCATAGATGATGGAAAGCCAGCACGAGTTTACAGTGTCCTTGCTTCAGAGATGAGGGTCCTAGACCTGGCAAAACTGCCTCAGCAAAGCCAGCACACTTCGCAGAATGAGTAAGACATCTTTCCCCACAGCAGGGTTCATGGTCAGCTGTTGGGGAAGACATGGTCCTGAGCCATGCCTGTGAAGAAGAAAAGTCTGGTTTGATAAGTTTCCTCAGGCAGTGTAAATGGTTCCAGCTAAATTGCTAAGTCCTGCCATCCTTCCAGTCTTAGCCATGGGAAGGCTTCCTATCCCACACTTCCAGAAGCATTCAGGGCCAGCTTGAATTAAGGCAATCTGCATCTGTCCTCTCCTTTTACCATTGTCCCAGTTAGTTCCCTTCTGATTCTGTGCTTCTGGAAGCACAGAAGTGGTACAGGCCCAGAGACTGGAAAGACACAGCAAGGGCAGATTCAGCAGGAATTGGCAGTTGATGCTGAACACTCAGAGCACTACTGTTTTGGTTTTTCCATTCTCATTGAATGTGGGGGTCACAACAGACAGGCCTCCCAGCTGTACCAAGCATTACCTCTCAGCAAATATCTGAGATAAATCACAGTGGACACATTTGAAATAGATCTCTCAAATCATACCTTAAAGATTTATACAAGAGTGTTTGTTTGTTTGCTTTGTTCCTATAGGAATACAAGTAGAATTTAGTGGAAATAACTTTATAAGCCTATTGGAAAATCACTGTTGCTGGTGGTCCAAACTCAGGGCAAAAAGGAGAACAGAACTACTGTGGCTTTCCACTGGACCAGCATGACCTGTATTCTCTGTGCCACAGGCTGTGTGGTCCCTATGCCAGGATCTGCTGTCACTGCAGCACAAGCTGATTTTCCTTTCCCCTGTTAAAGCTTCTGTTACTAATATTTCTTCTCCTTGCTGTAGGTGGAGCTAGTCCAGATTGTCATTGATGGAGTCAATTATCTAGTTGACTGCGAGAAGAAACTAGAAAGAGGCCAAGACATCAAAGTGCCACCACCATTGCCCCAGTTTGGCAGGAAGTGATCTTACTGCTACTGGTGGCAACTGATAGTAAATACAGTTGTCATTCTGATGGGATGGCACTTCTGTATATCTCTGTATAGATAGCTTGTGTAATAAAACACTACCTGATACCTGGTGTCTTTGTGCAGCTTCACTAGGGTGCACCCCAATTGACCACTGTGGTCTGCTCCTCAGTGGGGACTGCTTCCCTTTCTTTATTGGCTGGTGATAGGAAAAGTACTACCTCAGTGATGCAAAAAGCAGAACACTCTTAATTCTATCCTTTATATGCAGGCTGGGGACAGAGTGGCTGGAGAGCAGCCAGAAAGAAAGGGACCTGTCTGTACTGGTAGACAGTAGGCTGCAGATGAGCCAGCAGTGTGCCCAGGTGGCCAAGAGAGCCAGTGGCATCCTGGCCTTTATCAGGAACAGTGTGGCCAGTAGGACAAGGGAGGTTATTCTTCCCCTGTACTCTACACTGGTCAGGCCACACCTTGAGTACCGTGTCCAGTTCTGGGCTCCTCAATTCAAGAGAGACATTGAGGTGCTGAAATGTGTACAGAGAAGGGCAAAGAAGCTGGTGAAAGGCCTGGAACACAAACCCTATGAGGAGAGACTAAGGCAGCTGGGGTTGTTTAGCCTGGAGAAGAGGAGGCTCAGGGGGGACCTTACTGCTGTCTACAACTACCTGAAGGGAAGCTGTAGCCAGGTGGGGGTTGGTCTCTTCTCCCAGACAACCAGCAACAGAACAAGGGGACACAGCCTCAAGTTGTGCTGGGGGAGTCTAAGCTGGATGTTAGGACGAAGTTCTTGCCAGAGAGAGTGATTGGCATTGGAATGGGCTGCCCAGGGAGATGGTGGAGTCACTGTCCCTGGAAGTGTTCAAGAAAAGACTGGATGAGGCACTTAGTGCCATGGTCTAGTTGACTGGCTAGGGCTGGGTGATAGGTTGGACTGGATGATCTTGGAGGTCTCTTCCAACCTGGTTGATTCTATGATTCTATGTCCAGGCAGTCAAAATCTGTCAGCCCAAGGGGCAGGTGCTGCAAAGTGCTCATTCCTTTTTTTTACAAACCTTTGGACATCATGGTGAGTTTCATGGTGAGTTTGGCACTTGATGGGAGTAGGCAGCTGTGCACTGTTGTGGAGGCAGGGAATTAATGTGGCTGAGTCAGGAATATATATAAAAAACCAGAATTATTTTATTTTTCCTGACACCCTCCCCTAAATCTATATACAGAAATTAATTTAGTTTTAATTAGCAGATTCCGTTTGATTGAGAAGATCCTACGAGGATACCATAGATAAATTTGAGTATTGTAGAAGTCAAGAGATGGAAAGGCTAAGCTACTAAATGTAGCATTCCCACTATTAATCAGGCTGAGCCAAAGTTTACTCACAGGTGAGTGAGGCTGTCTGAGAGAAAGGGTACTCCACATGCATGTCAGCTCTCTTTTCAAAGGACATCCGAGGCTCCTTAGCTTGCACAAAGGGTGCTTATGGTGGGAAGCTGTCCAAGGCAGGGACGGTCCTGTCCCTCAGGAGCTTGTCCTTCGGAGTGCCAGGGGACTCTCTGCAGGAACTATCCAGGTGGGGGAGAACTCTAAAGCGGGAACCCCAAGGCAGGAAGTACCCCAATATTTATACTCTTCCTAGACAAGAGTCGAGTTACTACTTCCTAGGCATGAAGACCACAGCCAGTCCCCTGCCTGATGCATGGGCATCTGCACAGGGTATCCCTCGTGCCAGAAGGGCTCTTTGCTCCCCACCATTCATGCCTGCAGGGCAGGGAGGGGAAACAGGTTTTTCATGCCTCTCCTCTCCCATTCAAACCATGGAGGGAGAGGAATTTTGGGGTATACAGGACTCCAGGACACACATGCCTTTTGAAGTCCACCACTTGACCTGCCATCAGGAGCCCAGTGGTGTCTCCTGTCTGTCCAGGACTGGTCTGCACACAAAATTCTTCACTGTGTCATGCCAAACCCTCACACTTTGTCACTTCTTCAGAATGGACTAAATCACTTCTCAGCTGTTTTCCTCAGGCATCATTTCTGGTCTGTGGGCTTTTGCTTCAGCAAGCTGGCCCAAGAATCAGCATGCAAATCAGTTTGCTCATCTAACACATCTAAGCTCTCAGAAAACATGGATTAACTCTTACTTTGATTCTCATGTGGTAGCTACTCCCCTTATAAAGCATCCTTCATCAGAAAACTCCCATCTGACAGCTGCTGTACAATGCCAGCCTGCTGCAAAGCCCCTTTAGATGATTTTAGAGTGATTCATATCTGGATAGATAGGTCATAACCAGTTATGGGCTTTAAAAATTGCAACTGGAAGCTAATTAAGAGCTAGTTGGCGAATTAGCAGCTCTTGGAAATCAGCAGCACTGTGCACTTTTGTTTCTTGCTCAGAAGGATAGCTGCTACATATGAAGTAGGACGGAACTTCCATATGATTGCTGTTTCTCCCTCATCTATGATGGGTACATTCCCTAACATTTTGCTACTTCCTTCTAAATGGTAGTTAATAATAGTAATCTTGGGAGAGGGAAAGAGCTTTCTGCTGGTTTCACACAGAAAACAAACAAGTGAAACTGGAAAAGCTTCATTATTAGCATTCCAAAATACACAGAACACAAAACTTATCTGTGGGCCAAATGTGCTCAGATTATACCCTCTACTTCCTTTTCTTCCTAAGAGCATTTCTGTGGGGTTATGCTGGAGCTGATGATCCTGTTTAAATACCTTTAATAACAGCCTGGATGATGAGGTGTACTACATGGTGCCAGCTCACTGCTGATGCTAAATAAAGAGAGTAGCTGGTACACTTCAGAGTGGAGTTACTCTTAGAGGGCAGTGGATTGTAGAAATGGACTGACAGAAATCTCATCAGCTTTAACAGAGGCAGAGGCATCCTGCATCTGGGATAGACCAATTCCACATAAGACCACAAGCTGGTAGGGAAGAATGTGGCTTTGTGAGGACTTAAGGTCCTGGTAGACAGTAAGTTGCACAGGAGACAGCAGTATGCCCAAACTGTGCTGTTTCACATGGGTGTAGCCAACAGTTTGAGGGATGTGACTATTCCCCCTCCATCTGGTATTTAGGTGACTTCATCTGGAGTACCATGGCAAAGTTTGTGCTTCCCCAGTACAGGAAACACAGGAACAAACTGCAGCAAGTCCTGGGCAGGGCCAAAAGAGGGTCAGGGGTACTGGACCATGAGATTGATGTGAAGCTGAGGCAGCTGGATTTGTTCAGTTTGAAGAAGAAAAACCTAGGAGGAGACCTTAATAATGCTCACAACTGCTGTCTGCATCAGAGAACTGTAGAGAAGCTCAATACTCTTCTCAGAGGTACACAGTAATAGGACAACAGGCAACAGACATAAGCTAGGACAATGAAGATTCCATTTAGATATTAGGAAATCTTCTGCTCTGTGACAGGGGTGGTCAAACAATGAAACAAACCTGGAGACACTCAAAGGACTCAAAACTCAAGGAACAAGGTCATGAGCAGCCTGATTTAAATTGGCCCTGCTCTGGGCTTGGGATTAGATTGGATGGGTTGTGTTGAATCAGATCATGACCAGACCTCCAGCACATGTAATTCTGTGATGTTGTGATTGAATTAATTACTGCAAAATGTCTGCAGATGCGTAAATAAGCCAGATAAATTCCCTAGCACTCCACTGCTCTGATTAGACATGGAATTGTAAGTCTGTATAAAATATGAACAGCTCGATGTGATTTGCCCCCGCTAAAATTAAACTGTGGCTTTCTCTGCACTGTTGGCTTCCAAATGTGTCCTTCCTCATATGGGTTATATTGTAAAGGCTTGCTATTTGCCACCTACATTTTCAACTTCCCTGATCTTTCTCACTCTCCATGATCCTTGTACTGCCAGCAAGAGTAGTGATGCATTTTCATTCTTCATTACTTCACCACTATTTAATATTTTAAATGAAACCTGGACAATCATGTATCTGTTAACATTACACTAGACATCTCTGCTCAATGCTACTTCATCATTATGGTCCTCAAAGAAGTCTGCTGTCTGTTTAGACAACGTTTACCCCCAAGCAGAGTACACCCTGGAGCTAGGGGTTGTGGGAACACGGGGCATCTACTTCTGTGAGCCTTTGATGACAGCTTAAAGGCAGCATATTGCAGCTGCACCATTTCCAGAGGATATGCTCTGGTGAAACCAAAAACCTGAGTGGTTATCAACACAGAAAGAGAATCACACAGAATATGATTCAATCAAAATATATTAGAGGTTTAAAACCTGGGTTGCTGCACCAGCTCAAGACATATGAAGTTACTTCTTACTTTCTCATATTTAATTTTTCCATGCCACCAATTTTGCCCTGCTGAAATCGTTTTCTGTCAATAAAATTCTTTCCTGATAGATTTCAGACTCTGGTTCTCTTTGACATTAATTTGATTAAATACTCCAAAATTTGCTATGCCTCAAATACTTTTATAATCTAGATGAACATATCAGTGATTGGGGATCAGTAGAAGTAAACTCTCAGGTCTTGCTCCATAAAAGACTACTTCTGGTCCATATCAGGCAGTTCATGCAGGGTGGGAAAGGAAGAGGAATGTGCCATTACCAGAAAGAGGGAAGAGCGGTCACTGTACTCTCAGGTCTACCAGGAAAAGGACAATGACTTTACAAAAATGCCTCTGTATGATAATAAACAGATTCTTCTGTGTTGGAACTGCCATACATATACTACTTTACTGATAAACGCTTTGCCTCATGGGAATAAACTGTCAATTTGCCTTCACATCACAGGGGGATCAAAGGCTTTCAGAAAGCCTTTCACGTCTTTTGACTCATGTGCTGCAAAAACATTAGTATTAGGGCAGACCTACCTTTTCAATGCGTGTACAAGGTAAAAGAAGAGACCAAACAAAAGTGGATGAGAGAAGCACAGGCTGAAAGCACAGAAGGTAAGAGCCAAGGCAAACAGAAATTATGTCATTCTCAACTACTGAAGAGCATAAGTACATATATTGGGAGATAGAAGCATGGGCATGTAAGTTACATTATTTGTGACAAACCTGAATTGGTGTCTTGGTTCTAATTTAAATTCCCAGACACTCAAATAAATTTGATAGAACCAAATAACAATTTATAGAGTGCCCTTCCCTCTTCTCCCTTCTTTCCCAACAGAAAGGGATTAGATGTAGAGAGAAAAAAGGTAAGCACACCCAAATAAACCTCACTCGATTTGGAAGTTAAAAAAGAAAAGTTTAACAATAACTTAAAAAGGTATCTGAGGTAGGGAAGTTACAAAGGTATAGCGATGGGAAAACAAATACAAAATGTGTAAATACAACCCGAGTTTGATGGTGATGGTTTTGTCCACCTCGTGGGTGATAGACACGTGTTAAAACAAAGAGAACCAGGAACAGGATGGTAATGCTGGTAAGCAGGGAGCAGAGAGTGCAGAGAGAGAAAGACAGTAAGTCCCCCTGCTGTTATGGATCTTTAGACAGGAAGAGGGAGTGGGCTAAACATCACCTGTTTGTGTTCGAGACCACCTAGGGTCAGGTTCAAGGTCACTCCCCCTGGAGGGTTAATCCTTTACAACTGGGTTTGGAGCTGTGTTGAAGTCAACACACACAGCAAGTGACCCTGAAAAAAAGCCACCTCTTGCTACAAGTCCCACTGTGAATCTTTGTAAATAAACCTTGAAAGTCCCAGGGTGGCTCAAATATAATTGTCAGGCCAGGAGTTGGGTGAGAGGCTGCACCTGGGTGGGAGGCTGCACCAAGGTGAGGGAGGCCCAAACATAGGACACAGAGTAGCAGGTGTAGGGATGCCTCTGAAGAGGGCAAGGGATGCTTCAGGAGAGCAGATTCAAAGAGAAACACACATATCTGCCTTCACAATGAAGGTGAGAACATTTCTGTACTTGGCAAATGCTTCCTACAACACAGGCAGAAGACAAATCTAGGTCTCCTGTGACAGAGTATTGAACAAACATCTGCTGTCTGGAGCTCTGGTAAGTTGTAAGGTTCACTAGACGGCTGAATATGAGCTTGCTGAAAACCTGCAAGACAGTGGAGGATTTATTTTAACACTGTTTTCTTCCCCAACAAATGTAACACACCATGTGCTGTAGCGGCATCAGAGCAGTTGAAGACTGACCCACTATGTTAACTTTGAATTTTGGCTTTATTTCATACACTGGTGATCACATAATTCATGGAAAGAGCAACCAAAATTCATGCCTTGATAGAAGGATTCTCTGTAATAAGACTTAGGTAGGTGGGACTACAGGCAAAGAACTGATTTATTTTCTGAAGTCTGATTTAAAAATTTAAGATCCCAAGCTTGTAGCTGTGACAGCTGTAATGGATTTCACTCATGACACTGTACACACAAAATCATTTGCTGTCTTAAGGAAAGCTGACTGTCAGACTTCAAAAGCTCATGAAACTGTCATTCTTACAAGATTAATGCATACCTGAAGAGACCTGAAGTAATTTTCCTCATAAAACCAAAAGAGGGAGCAGATAAAATGGGCAATGATTTACAGCTAATATTTATATGCAGAATTACTTTACTAACAAGATTTGTTGGAATGTAAGTTAACATAAGCTGAAATAACTAATGTTGATATTTTTACTGCAAGTTGTTCTAAAGTTTACTTTCAGCTTAAGGCTTAATTAAAAGAATAAAGTCTTTAAACATTTTCATGATGCCTGAAGACACGACATACACCGAAATGCACTGTATATACTATAAAAGTCCTACCGAATGAAGTCTATCAAGAGGGCACAAAAATACAGTCATCTATTGCACAGTATAAAGACTGCTATCCCATTTTTAACTCAGTGAAATGAAGATAGGGCTTCTATCAGGAAAATACCAGCTATATTACACTAATCAATTCATCAGTGAAAAAGGGAAATGAACATCCCTATCCACATTTCTGGGAGCTTGGAACCAAGAGCTTCCTAGACAAAGTGGGGGAAAATTGATTAACAATATCTGTTAATTTTAGTTCATTTTGTGCATATGCATATTCTTGTTTGAAATGAAAATGTTCAAAACTTTTTTTCTTTTAAAATGCAATCTTGATTCCTTACCTCCTAGCTTATTAGCAATGGGCTTTAAATGGCTTGCAGCAATTATTTTTTGCCTGCAGTAAATGTACTATAATGATTCTTAAATCTTTGCTTGCTCTTACTGGCAGAGGCAGCTGAACAGCAATATCAAAGCATGCTTTGTGCACAGTTCCCTCTGGTGGACGCGAATTTCCAGGAAAGTCAGCAGAGTACCACGAGGCAGCCTCTCTAGGGAGACAAAAACACCAACGATAACTAATAAAGAAGGAATGGTGCCCAGCTGCCCTTGTAACACCAGCTCAAGATTACTAGAAAGGTAATAAAGGCCTAGTGAAATGCTAAAAATACAAGAAACAGAAGACTGGCTTGAGAAAAAGAATCTTACTGTGTTTAAAAACATTCATTTCACTGCAAATCAGGGGCCTCTAACACCACAGTCCTGCAGAATTGGTGAACCTTAGGGGCATGGTCCGAAGAGGGGGAAAAGTGCCATAAGTTACACTTCAAACAGCCATCCTCTTTGAGAAAACTGGCTGTACATTTTTTTAGCTGAAGTTTTGGATCAGCTTCACTGATGAGTGATGGAGGTAGGGACCAATTTGGTGCTCTGGCACTGATCTTGATGAAAAGATAAAATCTAACTAAACAGGACTGACTTTACTGAACAATATGAACATTTAAACTGCTGTAACTACACCAGCATAGTTTCTCACATGCAAAGAGCCTTTTCACCAAGAAATCCAATGGCATCCTGGCTTGTATTAGAAACACAGTGGCCAACAGGAACAGAGAGGTGACCTGTGCTCAGCACTGGTGAGGCCACACCTCAAGCATTGTGTTCAGTTCTGCTCATCACTACAGGAAGGACATTGAGGTACTGGAACACTTTGAGTATTGTGTTCAGTTCTTGGCCTCTCACTAGAGGAAGGATGTTTTGGAATGTGTCCAGAGCGGGACAGAAAGGCTCATAAAGGGACTGGAGCACATTTCCTGTGAGGAGTGTCTGAGAGAGCTGGGGGCTGTCTAGTCTGGAGAAGAGAAGGCTGATGGGAGACCTCATCACTCTCTACAACTAGCTGAAGGGAGGTTGCAGTGAGGAGGGAGGCAGACTCATCTCCTTGGTGTCAAGCAACAGCACAGAGGAAATGGTTACATGGCTGGATGCTAGCAAATATTTTTTCAGAGAGAGGATTATCAGACAGGTTATTCTTCCCCTGTCCTCAGCACTGTTCAGGCCACACCTTGAGTACCATGTCCAGTTCTGGGCTCCTCAATTCAAGAGAGATGTTGAGATACTGCAACATGTCCAGAGAAGGGCAACAAAGTTGGTGAGAGGCGTGGAACACAGCCCTGTGAAGAGAGGCTGAGGGGGCTGAAGTTGTTTGGCCTGAAGGAGGCTCAGGGGTGACCACATTGCTGTCTACAACTACCTGAAGGGAGGCTGTAGCCAGGTGGGGGTCAGTCTCTTCTGCCAGGCAACCAGCAACAGGACAAGGGGACAGAGTCTCAAGCTGCACCAAGGGAGTTCTAGGCTGGATGTTAGGAGGAAGTTCTTTGCAGAGTGATTTGCCATTGGAATGGGCTGCCCAGGGGGGTGGAATCACTGTCCCTGGGAATGTTTTACAAAAGACTGGATGAGGCACTTAGTGCCATGGTCTAGTTGACTGGATAGGGCTGGGTGACAGGTTGGACTGGAGGATCTTCGAGGTCTTTTCCAACCTAGTTGAATCTATGATTTAGTTGATTAGATGGTGCCAGGTGGTAGGCTGGAGTTGATCTCGAAGTTCTTTTCCAACATGATTAATACTGCGATTCTCTGTGATTCTGTGAGGCAACCACACTACCATTCTACAGATGAAACTGATCATGGGGTGCACTCTAGTACAATTCCAATTCACTCACGGCACACTCGATACAGGGTGTATCAAGTCCCTGTGCCACAACGATCCATTGGAAAAGCACAGGCTGCAAAACGCAGCGAACCAGAGCATCAAGGCCCTCCCTGAGCGTGCCTGGCTCCTGCCTCCCCTCTTCTCTGGGGACAATGAGGACCTCCTACAGTGGACCAGAGCGGTGCGGCAGCCCCTCTGCGCACGTAGCTCCTGCTCCTCTCCTCATGGTCTTAAACGATGAGTCAAGCTCTTGCGACCTGGTACGCTTGTAGTGGAGTCGTGGCCGGCGCGGGGAATGCGAACAACCCGGCAGGCACCCAGAGCCGGAAACCCGCACCTGACGGGAAGGCACCGGTCGACAGGAAGTTACGTCGGCGCAGTACCAGGGGCGCATACGCAATTTCCGGCGCGCTGCCGGGAGAGTGGCGGGGAGGCGCTGGCAGCTCCGTAGGGCTTGCTGCTGCTGCGACGGGCTCTGGTGAGCAGTCCTTCTGCCGCTACGGGCCGGGACCCCGTGCCTGTCCCTTCTGGCTGCGGGGCAGCCTCCCGGGACGGGCCACGCTCGGTAAGCCGCCTCGGCAGCGCAAGCGCCGGTGGCCGGAGTTGTGCACCTTGGAAACGGTGTCGGAAAGTCGCCTCGTTGAGGCAGCGGAGGGTGTGTTGTGCACACCGGGGGCGAGAGTGTGTGCGGCCCTCCGTGTTTAAGTGTGTGCGTCTGTTTTGGGGTTGCTCCGGGAGCTGCCGCCTCTGCCATGACCCGGTGGGCTCGGCGAAACGGCCCTCCCGGCTCAAAGCCACTGGCAGCGACCCCCTGGGAGGAGATGGTGAACGGCCGTTGGGAGCAGAAGGGCCGTTCAGGCCCCCTTTCCCCGAAGAAGGAACAAGAGAAGAGTAAAAAGAAGAACAAAAAGAAGAAAGACTATCTGAACGAAGACGTTAACGGCTTTGCAGCGTACCTGAAGCAAAGCCTGCGGAATGGCGAAGTGGCCAAAGCAGACAGTGCCGAGCTGGAAAAGGAGGTAGCGATAGCGTTGAAGAAGGACAAGAGGCGGGAGGATAGGAGGCTGAAAAGAAAAGAAATGAAGAAGAAGGCTATGGTGAGTTTGCCTTGATTCCTGGGTGTCAGCATATTCAAGAAAGTTTGTTAAAAGCTTGGGTAAAGGTCAGCATGGAAGGCACAAAGGTTGCTTATTCTTGTCCTGCCAAGAGATGATTCAGTGAGGAAACTGAGCGTATTTTCTGCTGGAAGTGTAGCATGCTCTCAAGTGACATTTCAGGTTAATAAAGTGAATTTAACTAGTTCAACTTGGGAAGAAACAGTATCAGCTTATGTCTTAGCCTTTAGCATGGATTTTTCCGTTCAACAGTGTTCTTGCTACTTTTTGATGAATTCCCATCCCCTCTACTCTCCTGAGGGAAACTAATTCAGTGTACTTCTATATGTGATTCATCAGTACAGTATTCCTCCTGTTCCAGATTCTCTTTCCACAGTGTCTTCTCCTTGAGAATTGGGTTGTGATCGTTAGCATACTCTTCATGAAGGTATCTGAAACCACAAATTTAAGATCTTCAGCATGAACTTCCACTGAATGTAATCTGGGAACATAGTAAAGAGATATCTAAGTTCTTAATGATCAAGTTATAGGACTGGTGTAACATTGCTTGTGTTTGTTTACCTAAGCACTTAACCACAGGAGTACTTGAGGAATTGTGCTGTACTCAGTAAAAGTTAATCATTCATCCAGGGCACCCAGTTGTGAGTGAATAACGTGTTACTGGTAGAAGAAGAAAAGTAATAGTATGCTTTAATAGCACCAGCTATTGACAGTTATTTTGTGACAGGGTACAATGTCTCCTTTGTCTAGAGACTTTTCCTTGAGGGGGAAAAGAAAATCCCTTGATATGGCACAATTAAATCCAGAGGCATTTTTAGACTGAGATTTTCAGGTCTTTTGAGTGCCATTCATAAAAGCTTTTTTGTCAGAGTAACCTCAAATCTGAACACTGGAGGTGGGTGTCTGGTAGTACCCTCAAGGTTTCAGCCAAGAGAAGCACTGGTCTGGTAACTGGCTATGGATGACAGACAATAAGAGTAAATTGATTCTTTCCTATTGTTACTCATAAATGCTGTGTTTTAATGTGTGAGCTCTCTGTGAAGGTAACTGAATTTTTATTTTCAAAGGTATGTTTCCACTGTAGAGAACCTGGACATGGTGTTGCTGATTGTCCTGCAGTACTTGAAAGTGAAGAAATGGGTACAGGAATCTGTTACCGGTGCGGATCCACAGAACATGACATTGGCAAATGCAGAGCAAAAGTAGACCCAGCTGTGGGTAAGTCTCAGAAAATTGTCTTTGGTCTTTGGTCTGAGTTTCCAAAGTGCAAGCTTTGTGCTTTAGTAATGTAACTCTTCTAAAAGGACAGGTTATCATGTTTAAAGGAATGCAATAATGTAACAACGAACCTAGGAGAGTATAGTGGGTTTTACTGTAGTAAGTTGTCTGACTTGACAAAATTTGCTGTGTGGATTGCTAACTGTATGTGGTTTTTGCAGGGGCATTTCCATATGCAAAGTGTTTCATCTGTGGTGAGATGGGGCATCTATCAAGGTCATGTCCAGACAATCCCAAGGGATTGTATGCTGAAGGTCAGTTTACTGATTTTCTTAAACTAGACCACACTTTCCATACTTACTTGATATGAGACAAAGTAAAACTGCAAGTGAATGAGGATGTGACTTAAAGGAATTTCCAAACATCTTTTAGTCTTGGTAAAAGCAGATTAACTGCAGAATTTAGTGTTAATATTGAATATCTAGGAACCTCTGTTCTACTTGTAAGCTTAGTGTTAATGAGTTGAGATGCACAGTGGGAGAACTTAACTGTTCTTGCGATATGAACAGACACTCAAAGAATCAATCATATTAGGCTGTATGTATGTAGTCAGCATGTATTTAAATATACACATACCAGAGTTACGTGATAGAAACACTCTCATATTGTAGCTTAAGATGTTTGTTCATTCAAAACAAGGGCTCACTAGAAAGAGGACATTTTCAGTTTAAGTGATGTTAATGAGAAATACAAGTTTGAAGCTCTCACTTGCATTTTGATTTGTCTTCTTTCTCTGTTGGTACTAACAAATAACATCCTGTCTCCAAGTACAAACACCAGTCTGGCAAACTCAAAAGAGTGATCTTACAGCAGAGTTACATTGGTTAACAAATCACTTTGCTTTCAGGGTTTCAATTATGAGTAGAACTTAAGTATTTTGTGTCTTAGTACCCACAGCTGGATTATCTGCTTGTCAGAACCTCTAGTTGATTTCATAAGTTCCTCTGAGTGTAGATTTCAGCAGAATTCATGTTGTTTCTCAAAGAGGACTTCCAGCACATCAGAAATGCTCAGTTTGTGGTGACTCCACCATGTCTTGTTAGTGTGCTGAGGAACTCAGACCTGTCTATAGGCATGTTTCATTTCTTTATTGTATTTACAAATTGCCGCTACAGGTAAGTAAAAGAAGATCTTTCACTACACATATAAAAGTAAAACAGTGTTGGTGGGTTGTTTTGTGTTTTGGCTTTTTTGTGTTTGCTTGTCTTTGCAAGAAGATTAACAACTTCCCTTCTAACAGGTGGTGGCTGCAAACTTTGTGGTTCTGTGGAGCACTTCAAAAAAGACTGTCCAGAGAAACAGAATGCAGGTGAGATGCAGGGAGCTGTGCAGTGGAGTTTGAGTGCCCAGCTGTATAATGTTTATTTACTGCTTTACCAGACTTTGTTCAGGAAAAAGAATTTGAGAAGAGAATTTGCAAATAGCAAAGCTTGCCTTCCTTTGGGAGTGAGTGCTTGTGTTAAGGGATATAGGAATTAAGGTGTAATGCAAAACTTGAACTTGCTGTTAGAAGAAAAATCTGAATTATAGGTTTATGAAGGCAGTGTGAACTGATGTGTATTTGTTAGCTAGTGTTTATGATGTTCTACAACTTAGCAGCTGCAGAACAAAACTGATTTCTTTTAGTGATTTCTGTGTCAAGTGGTAGAACTGAATATAATGTCAGTTGCAGGGTGGTCTCACTGGCAGCTTGCAAAAGGCGCTTGTGCAGGCAAGTTTTCAAGTCATTCAAGACAGGTGAAGAGAAGGAAACAGAAGATCTGTCCAGCAGCTAATAAACTGCTTACTTACATGTTCTTCTGTTACCAATGTGGGTGGAAAAATTATATTATATACTTTCAAAAAAAGTAAGAATAGCAAAAGCATCAAACAAGAATAATGTTATTGAAATGGTGCCAGGTTTTTGCATTTCTCTACTTCGTGTTGTTTATAGAACTTCAGTCCTACTAAGCCCCTTTTTAAAATTTCTGTTAAGAAATACTGAGAGGCAGTAGAGGCCTATGCTTTAGCTGTTTTCTGTGTTTGATTCTAGATACAAGTATGGCCTCTGAGACCATATGTAACATTTGTTAGCTGAGAACAGGTGATCATGACAGAAGCTTCAGATATGAAAAGACTTCAAATTTCCCCTGTTGATTAACCTTCTCTATCCAGCTACCCGAAGGGAGATTTTAGGGAGATCATAGAATCAGTCAGGGTTGGAAGAGACCACAAGGATCATTAGTTCCAACGCCCCTGCCATGGGCAGGGACACCCTACCCTAGATGAGGCTGGCCAGATCCAGCCTGGCCTTAAAAACCTCCAGGGATGGGGCTTTAACCACTTCCCTGGGCAACCCATACCAGGGTCTCATCACTCTCATGGTGAAGAACTTCCTCCTCACGTCCAGCCTGAACCTACCTATCTCCAGCTTCACTCCATTCCCTGTAGTCCTGTCAAGCAATGAGACAAGGGGAAATGACCTCAAGTTGCACCATAATTAGACTGGATCTTATTATTGGAACTGTGTAGATGCCATGCTTAGAGACATGGTTTGTGGTGGACTTGGCAGTGCTAGATTAGCGGTTGGACTCAATGATCTTGGAAGTCTTTTCCCACCTTCAGTGATTCTTGATTCTGCAGCAGGTTGTTGGGCAGTGCCCACTCAAATGACTGCTGAGTTGAAAGCCTGTAACTTGGCCTTACTGGATTCTCTTTAGTCTGATGTTTCAAAACTAGCATTGCCAGACAAAAATAAGTGAAGTAATTTGAATGGGGACACTACTGAAGATAATTGTAATATTCTTCAAATCAGTGTGCATCTTGCAAAGTACTTTTGGACTACAGGAAGATGATTAGTTGATGGCAAAGAGGTTGAGGAAGTACAGTTTATGAATTCTTTAGGTGGTGTTATTTGGCCTGCTTTCATTTACAAAACTTAATTCAAGTTAGGCATATCAAGGACAGGGGGGTCATTAGAGCAGTCAACATGGTTTCACCAAGGGGAATTCATGTTTGACCATCCTGATAGCCTTTTATGAGGATGTAACCAGGTGGATTGATGATGGTGGAGCAATGGATGTGGTTTGTCTTGGTTTCAGTAAAGCATTTGACACTGTCTCCCACAACATCCTTCTGGCTAAACTGAGGTGGTGTGGTCTGGATGATCAGGTAGCGAGGTGGATTGCGAACTGGTTGAAGGAAAGAAGTCAAAGAGTTGTGGTCGATGGGATGGAGTCTAGTTGGAGGCCTGTGACTAGTGGAGTCCCAAAGGGGTCAGTACTGGGACCAGTTTTGTTCAATATATTCATAAATGACCTGGATGAGGGCACAGAGGGCACTGTCAGCAGGTTTGCTGATGACACCAAACTGGGTGGAGTGCCTGACACCAGAAGGCTGTGCTGCCATTCAGGGAGACTTGGACAGGCTGGAGGGTTGGGCAGGGACAAATTGAATGAAACTCCACAAGGGCAAGTGTAGAGTCTTGCAGCTGGGAAAGACCAACTCCAGGGATCAGTATAGGTTGGGGACTGACCTGTTGGAAGGGGAAAAGGATCTGGGAGGTTGACCATTAGACAGCAGTGTGTGGCCAGGATGGGCAGTGCCATCCTGGGCTGTATTAGAAGGGCTGTGGTTAGTAGGTTGAGAGAGGTTCTCCTGTCCCTCTACTCTGCCCTGGTGAGGCTGCATCTGGAGTACTGTGTCCAGTTCTGGACCCTCAGTTGAAGAGAAATATAGAACTGATAGAGAGAGTCCAGCACAGAGCCACAAAGACTGTTAAGAGAATGAAACATCTCTGTTAGGAGGAGAGATTGAGGGACCTGAGGCTCTGTAGCTTGGGGAAGAGGAGCCTGAGAGGTGATGTCATCAGTGTTTATAAATATGTAAAGGGTGAATGCCAGAAGGATGGAGCCTGGCTCTGCTTGGTGATGCCCAAAGACAGGACAAAAAGCAATGGGTGGAAGTTGAGGCATAGGAAGTTTTGTGTAAACATGAGGATGAATTTTTCACTGTGAAGGCAACAGAACCCGCCTGGATGCATTCCTGTGTTATCTGGCAGGCGCCTGCTCTGTCAGGCAATTAGATTGGATGATCTTTCAAGGGCCCTTGCAGCCCCTACATTCTGTAATTCTGTAAACAATTGCTTGTCTTTATGATAGTCTTGGTCTGATTTGATTTGTTGCTCTCAAAATTGGATTGTCACTCAGAAAAGCAATGCCCATTGGTTAACAGTGTTTTCTCTAGTAAAGTAGTAGGAATTGGTCTAAATAATGTGTATACAGCAAAAGTAAGATGTGGAGTTGAGAAATTTGAATTTTGTTCTGTTGTCCCTCCTCGGGTTTAGTTTCTTCACCTGTATAATAGAGAAGGTATTTTCTTTATATCCAGAGTTCCTTAACATACTCTAGAATCTTAATTGTAAGTTATTCAGATTTATGTGAGAACTAATATGTCATCTGTGTGCTCTTTGAATGTTTCTTGCAACAGTGAAATAGCAGCAAACATGTAGTCATGGTTTCTGAGCTTGAGAGTCTATGAGGGGGAGGAAAGGGAGTTTACAAAATGCTTTTAAAGTGAAAAGGTTGTGTAAGGGAAGGTGGCTTCAGAGCTAGAACCAACCAAACAGATCTTTGGTGAATCAATGACAGGCCATTGCAGGGTAAATCATCCTCAAATATGAAAGTTTGATGGTAATGGTGATGCTTAGCCTTTCCATAATCTCTTGTCTCTGCAGATCAGGTCACGGTTGGGCGCTGGGCCCTTGGAATGAGCGCGGATTATGAAGAAATTACAGAAGCACCTAAGCAGCAACAACCAAAAGTGAAAGTGGCCAAAGTTGTTAGTTTTTGAAGGCAGCTTGAGTCTAAACCATGGCTGCTCTGCATTCATTCACTCCAGAGCAGTGACTAGGCAGAGCGGATTGCTGGTTTCAGGACACCCAGCAGACTCCTGCTGCTAAAATGCTTTTTTTAAAGTCCCCTGTATTTTTATGGATTGCCTCCCAGACTCACCTAGCTCACTGAAAACCTGGGAACAGAAATACAGCAAGTGTATATTTTATTTTGCTACCTCTCTGCCAAACAGAAATGCTCCAAAAATCTTTTGATCCGTCGGTGAGCTCGGAGTAAACTTTGTGTTATATCTGCCTGCTTAATGGCAAATTTATTTATTTTTAAATAAATAAGAAACCAGCTCATGAACATAGCTCCTGCCGCAGCTCTCCAGATGCTGTCATAACTCAGTCTCTGCAGTCAGTGGTGGTGGGCTTTCTCTTCACAGTATCACAGTATCATCAGGGTTGGAAGAGACCTCACAGATCATCAAGTCCAACCCTTTACCACAGAGCTCAAGGCTAGACCATGGCACCAAGCGCCACGTCCAATCTTGCCTTGAACAGCTCCAGGGATGGCGACTCCACCACCTCCCTGGGCAGCCCATTCCAGTGTCCAATGACTCTCTCAGTGAAGAACTTTCTCCTCACCTCAAGCCTAAATTTCCCCTGGCGCAGCCTGAGGCTGTGTCCCCTCGTTCTGGCGCTGGCCACCTGAGAGAAGAGAGCAACCTCCCCCTGGCCACAACCACCCCTCAGGTAGTTGTAGACAGCAATAAGGTCTCCCCTGAGCCTCCTCTTCTCCAGGCTAAACAATCCCAGCTCCCTCAGCCTCTCCTCGTAGGGCTGTGCTCGAGGCCTCTCACCAGCCTCGTTGCCCTTCTCTGGACACGCTCAAGCATCTCAATGTCCCTTCTAAACTGGGGGACCCAGAACTGAACACAGTACTCGAGGTGTGGTCTAACCAGTGCAGAGTACAGGGGCAGAATGACCTCCCTGCTCCTGCTGGCCACACCATTCCTGATGCAGGCCAGTATGCCCCAGGCTCTCTAGGCCACCTGGGCACACTGCTGGCTCATGTTCAGGTGGGTATCAATCAGCACCCCCAGATCCCTCTCTGTCTGGATGCTTTCCAGCCACTCTGACCCCAGCCTGTATCTCTGCATGGGGTTGTTGTGTTTGATCATCTCACTTGAGATGAACAAGGAAGCATGGCATTCCTGAAGCAGTGCACCTCGAGCCTATCTCATACACAGTGCTTCATTTGGAACTGGCACCTTGACACAGCTCTGACAGGTGTTGTGCTGGGTCTCTGTGCAGTGCTACAAGGTGTAGCTACAAGGCTTGGTCCTCTGCTGCAGCTGTGGTTTACCATTGGGCAAACAGGGGTCTTCAGTGTGCCAGAGATTTTAAATGTGCCTTCTAAAAGCATCAGCTTGCATTATGCAGTAACATGAAAACCACCCAATGGTAAGCCTGTTGCTTCTCAATAATGTATTTACCCTTTCAATAAAAGCATCCCCACAGTCCATACATCACCTGAGTGCAAACACCAAAGTGCAAACTTCAGCTCAGGACTGGCTTCTGAACTGCTTAGGACTAGCCACAGAAACTACGTTTGGGCATTCTTATAGCAAAAATAAATCCCCTGATACAGCAATTTAATTATGTGAATATAGTCTATATTTGCACGTTAGTTATTTTCAATTGTTGTGGTAGGCCTGATAGGCCCAAAATAGGCTTATACATGTACTGCCTTGCCTAGGCATGTTTCTCTGCTCCACCAGAGAGGCAAGCATGGGAAACGCACGCAAAAGAACCCACAGCCACTGAGTCTGGCCTGTCTAGGGCCCTGTGGTAAACAAAGTACACACACTTAGCTTGTGCCTGCCTAGTGCAAGGCCTGTGCTTTTCCCATATTAGGGAAAAGTGAGCCTATGGCTTTGCCTAATATGGTCAGGTTTGGCTAACTGCCATCCTGATTGGCTATTCTTGTGTCCAAAGGGCAATTAATCTCGGTGCACATTGATAAAAGGAGATAGCAGGTAAACAACTTGCTTTGCTTCCCTGCTTTGCTCCCCTGCTGCGGTTGCCTACTGTCTTATTGTTTGCTGGTAAACTTCAGTGCCGTGAGTTACCAGGAGCAGACCCTGGATGCCGGCATGCAATCTGCCTGTGTGGTCAGCATGACATGCTGAAACTGCTCGACATCTGCCTCTACACCTGAAAGTCCTGCTTAGAATTCCTGGGCATATATACAGATCATCTAGAAGAAGCCAGGAGACAAGGTCAGAGATTGTCTGCCTCTTTCCCCAGAAGCTGGGAAGAATTAAGTCTCAACATCCAAGACAGAATCCCCTGAAAGCATTTGGGCACTGTCTGGGCTGTGGCTAAGCCCCGCGAGTTGGGTAATAATAATTTGTGAGTAAATGCCTTAAATGCCTCTGTGTAATTCTCCATTGCCTTCTGCCACAAGCAGAAAGAGCTTGAGCCCATCTACTGGGCAAGCGGCATATGGACCGCAGGTGGCATTTGACTGAGAATCTTCCAGTACAATTAAATGTTTATATGTTGTGCTGGTTATTACTAGATCTAGATATTATCCACAGAATGTTTCCATGACTGTGTAAGAACCAAAATGTTATTAAAATTAGTGGTCAGGGGTGGTGAGAGTTCTGAATAGCAAAATTAATAAACTATTAATTTTGGAAAAATACCATCTCGCATCAATTAATTTCCCCTCTGCAACACCAATAGAAGACTCTTAAAAAGTAAAATAGTAAGAGCTCTAATTTTAGGCTGCCTGGTTGTACTTTGGATACAAAGGTGTAATAAATTCAGTAAGACAGGGCATGTACAATCAGTTTATGATAATCAGAGCACATGTTTAAATGGGAAAGAGGAGTGGATGTGGATGGAATCAATTACAGAGTTTTAATTATCTGTTGGATTAAAGCTCAAAGTAGCACTTTAATGCAGACATTTTGCAGCAGACATTTTTCTCATGTTAAAGAGTGTTTGCCTTTCTCTTATATGAATAGGTATACTGTTTAAAAAAAAACATCTTTTAAGATCATTTCCTGTCTTTACAAACACTTCGATATTTTAACATGTTGTTTTACTTATAGGAACTTGAAGCTATGCATTGTGCCTCTTGGTGCCTCTCCTGGAAGTACCAGTACTTCCCAGATAAGGGATTGGGGTTGGTATAGTGTTAAATACCTTCCTCGACATCCTGAATAAAGGCATAGAGTGTACTGTCAGCAATTTATTGATGACACAAAACTGAGAGAAGTGACTGACACACCTGAAGGCTGTGTTGCCATTCAGCGAGACCTGGACAGCCTGGAGAGTTGTGCAGGAATGAACCTCATGAAGTCCAAGAGTCCTACACCATTTCAAGAGAGACAGAACTACTGGAAAGAGTACAGTGGGAGGCCACATGGTTGATTAGGGTACAGGAGCATCTGTTATGAGAGGCTGAGCGCTCTGATGAAACTTATGGCACAAGGCTTAGATAAGTGCACTCTGCAGTGGATTAAAAACTGACCAGAGGTCACTTCGAACCCTTAACTGTTCTGTGACTCTGTGTAGACAGTGCAATGTGGGAGCAGTGGTTTGTGACCACAGACTCTTCTGAGGAGATGGCTGCTGTGGGTCTGTGGCTCCACATAGGACATAGTCACCCAGTTGTGCTGCTGCAGGCAGAGGCAGAACATTCCTTTGAGAGACTGCTAAGTCATGTGTATGATGTGCAAGTTGGGAGAAATAGAAAGTCATTGCTTCCTTCCTGCTGCTGATCACTGCTCTTTCTCCTCAGCAAGAGGGCCTGCTAAAACCAGGATGACTGAGAGGATGTCTGTGGCAGAAGAAATCCTGCAAGAAGTGTTGGATTCACCTTTGCTCTCAATGTGGTGGAGCACAAGCAGGCTATGCTAGTATGCATCCTGCCAACTTGAACCCAGCCCTTTGTTTCACAGTCATGTGCTCTTCTGGAAGTCATCACTATATAAGACAGCCCTGAGTTTCATACCTGTTGCTTTGATCTGCCTTGGCACTGTAATGCTTGTCAAGCTTCTACACGTGACTGCTGCATTGTTGTATAAGGCAATAGCTGTTTTCAGGTAATCACCATGCTTGGGTGAGGCTGGAAGCACATACTTATCCTTGTTCTCTGCCTCAGTGACTGCTGTGGAAAATGCACTGCAATGCTTGTATTACACTCTGAGACAGCTGCACAGGTTGTCAATAGTCATTAACTGCTAGACAAAGCTACTTGTGAAATGTATCCACTAATCTCTTTTTAGATGATTTCACAAAGGTACCTGTAGCCAAAAGGTGTTGTAGAAGCTGCTGCAAAAGGTGCTGCATGTAAAGACATACAGTACTCACAAATACATTTAAAAGTTGGGTAAATAGTTTAAGCAAAGTTTGTGTGCTAGGAGTCTGAATCCCTGTGTCTTAGAAGTTGCACAGAGGTTGTTGTCCCAGGTGGATCCCTCCCCCAGTAGGATAAACTCACCACAACACGGATTTTTTTGGGGAAGTCAGGGAAGGATGAAATTGTATTTCTTATAGTTTAACAGTATAAAGATAAATAAACTACTAGTGACAAATACAGTAACTTTAAGGAAGAATGGGAAGAGGTCAAGCAGTGGCAAAGAGGCAAAAGCAGCAGCAGCCAAAACAGCAGCGGGGGAAGATCGCAGGCAGGCACAGCTCAAGCAGCAGAAGCCAGCAAGGGGGAAGAACAAGCTGTGCTTCTAGACATAAACCTCTTGATGCTCCAATGAAATGATATTAACTTATTCATTGTTGCCACTATATGGCCTATCCCTGGAATGTTCACCTCTCCCCTATGTCTGAGCTAGAAATCTAGCTCAAATGGCCACAGTTGTTAAGACAAAGATCAGAAAGATACTTCCCCTGCACCCCTAAAGATGTGTGGTGGCTGTACTGCTCTGCAGTAATTCATACAACAATGGCTGAGATCTCAGTGCTGGGGACAGAGGGCAGAACTTGAATGTAGGCATGAGCTCAGCAGAATACTAGTATTAAAAAGTTGCCAAATAATGTTTTCCAGATAGTTTTGGGGCTACTGGAATGGCTGAGCAAAGCGTCTCTAAAGGCGAGTTACAAACTGTGCTGCATAAGAAGTAACCCAAATAGCTAAGAAATCCTGGTGCAGGAGGCGTTTGAGCACCTTCTTCCTGGTGATGCATGTGTTCAGAGCTGAACATTAGGTGTCTCTGTTCACTAAACATTGGGATCACAGAGACTTACCTGCCCACACGAGCATGTCTGCTGTCATCACAGAAACACAGAATCAACCAGGTTGGAAAACACCTCTGAAATCACGGAGTCCATCTGCAGGCAGCTGGCATGGGGCAGGACTCAGAGAAATGAGCTCCCAGTCCACAGAGGCACCTGGACTCTTCCATTCCCAGCTGAGCCAGAAAGAGGCAGACAAGGCCTCAGTAGTCTTTGTGCACTGGAAGGAGCTGCCCCCAAGTTTGTTATCACAGAATCACAAATTTGTCAGGGTTGGAAGAGACCTCAAAGACATCCAGTTCCAACCCTCCTGCCATGGGCAAGGACACCTCACACTAGACCAGCTTGCTTAGAGTCCCATCCAGCCTGGTCTTAAAAACGTCCAGGGATGGGGCATCTATCACATCCCTAGGCGTCTTGTCCTCACTCACTAGCCTGAGGTATTGCACCATAGCCATGTCATAAAAATGATGATCCAAAATCAGGACCTGGATCTGTATTCTCTCCACCAGAGCCAAAGAAAAAGGACCTGCTTTGCTTTCTTCTGTTACTAGTGCCACAGTATCCCTGTGTGGTAGAGTGTACAGTGGTCAGCCTTTGCTAGATGTAGAAGGCAGCATCTGGTTCTGCAAAGTTTTGGTTCAAGGCTGCACCCAAGCTAAACTAGTCTTGGGAGGCTGGGTGACTCAAAGGGCTGGCATACCCAGAGGGCTCTTGTTGTGTCTTGTGCCATCAGTTGTGTCTTTCCTTCTGCACTTGGAAGACAATCCATATGCAGATGTGCTGTAACCTATGAACCACTGATGAAAGCTTTGATTTGGTTATAGGTTAAACTGAAGATGTGTCTTAAGTGGTGACTGAAGCAGACCCCTAGAACTCTCACTCTACCAATTATGAGATTAAGTACTACAAAATAGCAGAGCTACAGTTCACATACTTTGGTTCTTTTTGCACCTCCTCATTCATGTTATGATCTAACTGCCAGTCATCGTACTTGTTTTCTGAACAAGGCTCTTTTGAGCAGAAATAAGGGCACTCTACAATAAAACCTCAGAAACCATTCGCCATGTTCATCTGTGAGGATGTGGATCCGAATCTTACTGTTTTGCATTCATCCAGCACTAGCAGAAACAGTTTTGCATAGACCTTGTCAGCAGGAGGTCACGGCACTTCTGCAAGAGGCCAACAGCTGCCATCATCATAACAAAGCAGTCGTTCTGGAGCAACCTCTGAAGCCATTACAGAGATAATGCAATAAAATTTACAACCATTTGTAACCTCAGAAACAAAAATTTATTGAAAGAAACCAATAAACTACAAGTATTAGCAAATAGTAACAAGCCCTAATTTATACAATATGTAATCAATTCATACATAAGGAGTGTGCAAGAACCTAGTCACAGCACTGGATAAGCTACTTGGTAGCACTAATTCTCTGCAGATTGTACAGAGACTGAAAACTCAAACTCACTGATTTAAGTGGTCTGGATGCCATTAAAACAGTGAAATAGTCTCATGAGCTACAGTTCTTGTAGATCAAGTTCTTCCTCCGTTTATATAAAATTCATTAATGTAATCAAGAGCAGAATCTGTACTTGAATCTTTTTCAAATTAAAAGCTGAATTTAGACCCTAGGGCCTAATTTTAATTTGATATAAAATGCCTGTACTACATATTCTCAGGCTCAAGCACAATATTTGCTATATGATCCAAAGTAACTAACCCATAGAGAAACTATCAAGACACAGGAAGGAATTTAAACGTGTACCGCTCAATAATCTTTAGAGGTCTCTTCAGAAGTCTGCCTCTAACTTCAGCACTCACTGCCTTTCAGCTCCAAGAACTTTATACATTCCAAAGCAGTGTCTTCAATGGAATTTGATGAGCCAGTAAGATTTGCAGCTAAGTAAGGCATAACACCCGATGTCACTTGATTGAAGTAACACACCTGTTTAAACAAAAATAAATGAAACAAAAAAGCCTATGGATCGCAAGAGTCAGCCGTTTTTCACAGAGCCTAGATGAGTGTCGAAGTTTGTATGGGTGCAAACAGAAACACGGCACTACCACAACTGAAGGCTATAATTAGCAAAAAGAGCATGTCTGTTTACAGTATGTTGGTGATCTCAGCGTCCTCACTACTGCCAGGTGCGGGTAAATGTACACAGGGGTGCAGCAAGAAACACATGTAACTTGTGAAGTACAGCATGCTTCGTGAACAACGCTGCTGCCTGAGAAAAGAATCCTAGCCGTTGAGCCACTGGTCCAGAGAAGGGATTCAGAGTGCATAATTTCTAATAGAAGAGTTAGAGATGAGCATTTGATTTGAACAAATTCCTTTGACTGTAGTCAGTGCAGAGAGATGGACACCACCAGAGACCCATTTAATGTACACCCTCTAGAAGTGTATTTTAGGATTGAATGAATGATTCTCTGGAGCTGCCTGTTCATCTCTAGTGCTGAGTTTAGATTTCATTCCTAGGATTTAGAATGGCCAAAGTTGGGCAAGACAGATTTCACTTTGTGCAGTAAGGAATGTCTTAATAATCACACTGAACTCAGGGGAAAATGACTCATTTTTTCTATTGTATTGCTGTCATTGTTGTAGACTGTCAAGTCAAATGACGTTATATATGCATGTAATACTCTTAAGAAAAGAGACACAGCTGAGGTCTGCAAAACTACTCACTGTACAGGAGCTGTTGCTGTCACTGTAGATCTGGAATCCAGCACAAAGGATTTCACTTCTGCAGTATCCTGAAGAAGGTGGCATAGACTTGAGAGTAACTGACTTCACAGCTATGAGGTAGGGTTCGCTGTAGGGCAAGAATCAAAGATTTCTTCAACAAGATGTAGAAAAGATGGAAATGACTAGATGTAAGCCAATACAAAGTACACACAGCTCTACAAACAATGTATTTTCATGTGAAAGCAAACAAGATCTTGTATGTTTAAAGATCTATGTGACAAGATTCAGCCCTCTTGGGTCTTATTAAGGCTTTGTCACAGACTCCAGTCAGACTTCTGTGGGAAGCCAGTGCCATCACCCACAACATCTTTTTTTATTCTTTATTTTTTTAAATTTATCCTGCTCACTTTTGCAAAATCAGGGCCTAGGAGTGACCCTCAGTAAGGTGCCTTACAGCAGGGCTCCCAGCAAAGGTGATTAAATTCCCAGATGTGGCAAGAAAAAAAAGCAAGCACAGCACATAATACTGCTTTTTAGAAGCAGTGTTCTGTTAATATGAAGAATTACTGAATACAAGAAAAGAAAATGAGGATAAAGAACCCATTTATCTGTGTTTTGTTATGCAAGAGCAAAAGGAAATAGAATTAAAAAAATCAATGTGTGCTAAAGTCATCAAGGCATTTTTTAACTCAAACACAGCAGCAGAATTTGCAGATACAATAAATGGTGTCCCACTGAGGTTTCAAGGCCAAGCAAAATCCCCATAATTGCATTACATGGTATTGCAATGGCACCTAAAGGCCCAGCAAACGGAAACTCCCATTTGTGTGCTTCAGCCAGGTGAGACTGGCTGGGATACGAGACTCTGGGATATGTTTTTTTTCCAAACTGCCTGCTTGGCATTATGGCCTATTTTCCCTCATAGCCTACTTCTGACAAGTCACTATCTGGCCTATACTGCAATTTTGTGATGCTCTGAATTTACTTCTTTGCACTTCACACTGCAAAATAACTCCGGTTGTGCAAACCTGGACATGGACATACTGCTTTTTAAAAGAACTACTAAGCTAATTTCTTTTAAAATAAAATACCATTTTTCTCATCCAACAACATGCCCAGATGGAGGTCAACAAAAAACAAAACTGTGGCTCTAAAGTGTTCACAGTTAAACTTGAAATTGCACACTCACCTTGTCTTAGAGGGTTGCCTTTGAGAGACAAGAATCACAAAGTCCTTGGGTTTATGGCCAGTTATGGGTGGAGATGTTACATAATATATTTTCTCATCTTCAGTCACAGCCTGCAGGACCTTGCAAGTTCTGTAAGTAAATTTACACACTCATACATGCTGACCCTGATACATGCAACACATCCCTTATGAAAAACACAGTACAAATATATATTCCATCCTAACATCAAGCCTCCAACTTTCATGTTCAGGCAGCAAAGAGAGAAAGACACAGTGAAAACTGTGGTTCTCTGCAACGCCTCACCTAACGCCACCTCTCTATGCCACAAAACAGTGGAAAAGTGCTGCAAGGTGCTGAAGTTCATCTTTTGCTTACTGTCAATTCCTATGTGGAATGATGGCGGTTTGCAAGCCATATTACCTACTGAATGACCAAACATTGTTCATCTGACAAACTACAGGAAAGACAGACTGGAAACACTTGTAGAATTTTGTTCAAAGTTGTATTCTACTCTATTCAGATGGGGCCACCTGAGCAGGACATACTCTTCCACTGTCTTGGATCACTAGCACTGAATTTTCGCTGGGAAAAAGGAAAAAAAAATGTCATTTTTCCTGTACATTAGCAGAAATGGAGTTACTTAATTTCAGCTGCTGCCTCAGCAATAAGCACTGCCTAGCTGGCATTCCATTCAGACCAGTCAGTCGGGATGCATGGTGGCCATAAGACAGCTGAGGTTTTTTTGTCTGTAGATATGGAAAACTAACATTTCTTCAGTTTTTGTTGGTTGCAAGACATAAATTCCGCAGAAAATGTAAATTTTCAAATACCCCTAAACTTCCACTTTTAAAACTCTGATACGTTTCAGAATACAATGACTAACTGAAAAGAAAGCTTCTCCTTTAACAGAATATTCACAGGACTGCATCGATATCATATAAATTCTCTTGTCCTTAATATTTTTTCTACAATATATGAGGGAATTTAAAAAACCTCGAGCACCTTCTACAGCAAGTCTGAAACCCATTCCAATTCCTACACTATTTTCTTGAAATAAACATGCTGAAGAGCTGAATTTTTTTATTTCTCAGACTGCTCAATGAAGCTGGGAATCAGCGATCCACACAACAAGAACTTGAAGGAGACCTTACATCTTAACAGAGACCATGTACAGTACATCCACCTCAAGTTGTAGGCCACTTACTGAAGTTAAACCTTCTAACATACATGTCTAGAAATAGAATTATGTTCACTTCAGAAAAGGGTAACCTCTGCCCCAGCTCTCTCTTTTGACAGTCCAGGGCAACTGTATTTTGACTACAGACTAAGGAGAAATTAAGTTTTATTTTTAAAGTAAAAAAGCCCCAATCCATAGTTTGACTAATGAATCTTTCATGTCAGCTTCTTGCAGCAATTTCTTCTTAATTAGGTGTGAAAATGTCAACATCTCAAAAAATATTTGTGTCAGAAAAGGTTAGCTGTCAGTGGTCTTGAACAGAAAAAAGATCTAAGTTCTTACAAGAAATGTCTGTCCCATTGTTGGCGGAGTGTGAAGTCAGACAAAAGCAAGAAAGCTCGCTGTGATGGCACTTTCACTTGCATTTCAATTTTGAATGACAACACATCACCCTCCTCATGAGTCCATATTTTTATCTGAAAAAAAGTGAACATATTAAAGCTAAAGAATTATTAATATATATACTTCAGCGCACGTATTGACGTTACACATTTAGGGCTTAAGCAGATTTTTCTCAGGAGTATGAAACTGTAAGTGACAGGCGAAAGGCAGAGGAGTACTCAAGATTAGTTTTACATCAAAATACAGCACAATATAAAATCAAACAGAGACCATAGTGACATCACAGTTTTAACTACGTCAGGTTAGGGACAGCTGAATTAGGCTGCAAATAGAACTGAATGAGCTAGAGGCCTGTGTGAACTCTCAATCACACTATGCATATAATAGTCTCTAAATACCCTTCAAACTGAAGCTTTGGAAAGAAAAAGCTCCTTCAGGGAATTTCTAGACCACACTCATGCCATCATTTTCATAAACAACAGCAGAAGAAATTAAGATAAAAACCTCTTCTCGGCCTTGTTGTAAGAAGTCTCCTCACAGAGGGACAGCTCAATTCACTAACTCCAAAAGCTAACAGGACAACCTGAGGACCTCATACAATTCTTTTTGTGAATTTGGCATCAGGGACTGAGGAGGTCAGTACCAGTTCAGAATGTTTACCATTTTCTTAGCCTGGCCTTTGAGCCAGGTTGAGTTAGAGAAATAGAGCATAAACATGGGAGATCAAGAAAAGGTAACATACAATTTCAGGAAGGATTAGAAGAAACTTTATTAAGGTGGGTTTGTGTAAAGTATCTGAAGGTGATGGTCACTTAAAGCTTTGCAGGAATCTGAATAGGACAAGAAGCAATGGGTGCAAGTTGCAGCACAGGAGGTTGCACAAGGGGGAACCTTCTTTACTGTAAAGGTCACAGAGCACTGGAACAGGCTCCCCAGAGAGGCTGCGAAGTACCCTTCTTTGGAGACTTTCAAGGCCTGTCTGGATGCGTTCCTCTGTGATCTGTGCTAGATTGTGTGGCCCTGCTCTAGCAGGGAGATTGGACTCGATGATCTCCTTGGGTCCCTTCCAAACCCTAATATCCTGTGAATAGAATCCATTGCATGTGGCACTGTTGAGAAGGACCAAGCTGAACTGAGGCCACACTAGGTGAGACAAGAGAGTATATGTGAAAATTTATCAAAATAAGACAAAGCAAGCCACTGCACACTGCGGCTTTGGGAAGCTTATCTAGAGACATCAGAAAGGGAGCAGATTTTCACAAGAGCACTTTAGAGCTTTAAGAGGGATGATTTTTGATTACACATACAGATTACCTCTTTGATCTCCAGCCTGTGCAGTTCAGTAGTTTGCATTCAATTAGTAGAGCTCAACTGCATCAGCTCCCTTTCTTCAAGCAGATCAGTCACACATTGGCCTATGCCTCCTTATTCTACACGGACTCAACGTTTCTCTTTCCAAAATACTGTATTCCCCCACCCTGTTCCTTAGTGTAAAGCACTGGGAAACTATTTCACAACATGGTTTGTCTCTCTTCATGAAAGAGATTGTAAAACGCATGTTCTACTTGATCAACCTGATCTCCATCTATGATGAGTGAATCTCAATCTATGCTTGGTGAATGAGGGAAGGGCTGGGGATGTTGTTTATCTGGACTATAGTCTTTGACACTGTTCCCCACAGCATTCTCCTGGAGAGGCTGGCAGCTCATGACTCAGACAGCTGCACTCTCTGATGGATAAAAAAAATGTCTGGATGCCTAGGCCCAAAGAGTAGTGGTGAACGGAATTAAATCTACTTGATGACTGGTCGCCAGTGGTGTTCCCCAGGGCTCAGTGCTGAGGCCAGTTCTCTGTAATGTCTTTATCAATGATCTACGTGAAGGGATTGAGTGCTTCTTCAGTAAGTTTGCAGATGACACCAAACTGGGTGGAAGTGTTGTGACAAAGGTGGTAGGAAGGTCCTGGAGTTGTTCAAAAAAACTGGCACTTTGAGACATGGTTTAATGGCCATGATGGTGATGGGTTGATGATCTTGAAGGTTTTTTCCACCCTTAATGATTCTAAGACTCTATGACTCTGCGATCCTTGCTCCACACTTGCAATAGCTTGTCTTGCTTATTTTGGATGTATTTCTAGTCATAGGCTTAAACTCTTAACAGAGAGAATTCAGAAGGAATAACCTGCACATTAACATCGTGTACACAACCCTTGCAAAAGAAGGGCCTGGCACATTCCGTAAGCCCAGTACATAATGGAAGGAGATGCAAAGAATTAGTGGACTTTATTCCCAAATTATAATCTGATGTGCTAAATTACTTCTTAAATCCTGAAAAGTTTTAATAGATTTTAATTCCCACATTTTATAGAATTCATAAACTTCATCATCTTTGTTGCCTTTTCCTTTTTTTTTTTTTTTTTACTTTTTTCCCCCCCTTTCTATCCCAAATTATCAGTCTTTTTTTTATTGGAACATCTGTGCAACAATACATGTTTTGCACATTTTTTTATTTACATGTTTTGGAATAGAACAAAAAAATATCCAGCAAGTACCTTGCTGAAATTTGGCATAAAACATGAAGCTTGAGAGCTTCAGAAACCAGCTACAGGTTACATGCATCAAAATTTTTCAAAGACACTGACAAGAAATCATGTTGTCTAGGAGTCTTCCAGACCTGAAAAATCACAAAACAAAGTAGGATGTGCAGCTGTTAAAATACCTCCCTGATAAGTGAAGGATGGCAAGACTAGATTATTACTATAGGCCTACAAGTCTTGTAGCTCTAGGTCAAAGAGCTCACAGTGCCACTTTCCATCACAGTTCAGTCTAATGTCTTTGACAGTCTCCTCTCCCAGGCATGACTGCCTTCAGGCAGAGCACTAATCAGCACTGCTACCTGATCCCTATTGGCTCTTTTAGCCTCTCCCAAGAAATCATTTCATGGACACTGCAGAGATCTCTTTGACTGGAGGTGCTGATATGCATGTCTGTCATTGCAGGCTGAGTACCTGTTCTCTGCCTACACCTCTGTATAGCCTAATGAGCAGGATCAAGACTTAGTGCATGACTGCAGAAAACGCGACACCGGATGTGTGTGGTGGCCTACATTGTTTAAGGAAAGATTATGTACTGTTCTCAGCTACATACAGTTTTTTAGGAGATAGTCCCTTGTGCTCACGTTTGCAAATGTGAGGAAAGTGTTCATGAGAGTGACAAATGAAACAAAGGAACATTTGCCAAGATGGAAAGTTTCATTAACTGGAGTGGGCAAAGCTGTGCCTATATCAGCTTTGCCTATACCACACACATCTTGAGTGTGCTCGAGTGGAAGAGTTGTATAGGTGAAGTCCAAGATTAATTTGAATCTCATTTTCTTTGCCAAAGAACGAATCTAATCCACCTAGTGAGTTAATTCAGAGGTACACATACAGTCAAATATGGTGACAAGTGCACCGTCTGCCTACTGGTGACGTTCACACTTTGTCAGCAGTCAACCTTGTGCCTGAAAGTAGATGCCAAGCAAGAAGACAGATTAATGGAATATCCAGCAATCGAGGTGGCACTGTTTGCTGCAGACATCCTTCCAGAAAGAAAACTCAAAACATAGTGCACTAGCCTGGACCCTTGCCAACTCTTTAGGGAACATCTAAGGACTGACAATGCCACACTATGCAGAAATGTCCAGAACAATGACAATAGATGGCTACTTCCCACCCTTTGACAGCCTCAATGTGATTTGCATCCTAAATCCTGGCTGAGACAGATTTTGCTGGATTTCTGGTACCTGCTTCAATTAGGTGAAAGACCAGCTAGAAAAAGCTACTCAAGATGTTCCACCAGATAAGGCCTAAGTAGTTTAAAGGCAGACCTTACTAACAAGACTCTCCAAAAAGGGAAGAAAGTTTTAGACCCCAGTAGTACTGGAAGGTACCTGGTGCCTTGCTGAGAGAGAAGTAACATGATGTTTAAAATCATAGAATCAACCAGGTTGGAAGAGATCTCCAAGATCATCCACTCCAACCTATCACCCAGCCCTATCCAGTCAACCAGACCATGGCACTAAGTGCCTCATCCAGTCTTTTCTTGAACACCTCCAGGGACAGCAACTCCACCACCTCCCTGGGCAGCCCACTCCAATAGCAAATTACTCTCTCTGTCAAGAACTTCCTCCTAACATCCAGCCTATACCTCTCCTGGCACAACTTGAGACTGTGTCCCCTCTTCTATTGCTGGTTGCCTGGGAGAAGAGACCAACCCCCCCCTGGCTACAACCACCCTTCAGCAGTGA
>WAAF01017156.1:80944-155683 GCA_013400475.1 Tricholaema leucomelas
GGTTGTTGTGGCCAAAGTGCAGAACCCTGCACTTGGCCTTGTTAAATCTCATCCCATTGGCCTCTGCCCACCCATCCAGCCTGTCCATGTGCCTCTGCAGGGCTCTCCTACCTTCCAACAGATCAACACCTGCTCCTAGCTTGGTGTCATCTGCAAACTTACCGATGCTGGACTCAATCCCCTCGTCCAGATCATCAATAAAGATGTTGAACAGGACTGGGCCCAGCACTGATCCTTGGGGAACATCACTAGTGACTGGCTGCCAACTGGATGTGGCACCATTCACCACAACTCTCTGGGCCCGGCCTTCCAGCCACTTCTTGACCCATATCAGAGTGCATCTGATATCAGAGTGAATCTGTCCATGCCACGAGCTGCCAGCTTGGCCAGGAGCTTGTTGTGGCAGACGGTGTCAAAGGCGTTGCTGAAGTCCAGGTAGACTACATGGGTTTTGTTTGGGTTTGTTTTTTTCTGTGTAGTAGTTTCATCACAACATTCAGTGCTGGTTCTATTACAGGTTTCAAGAATTTAGGAGGAAGAAAGAAACTGAGATTGTGGCAATCCCAGTGGAGGCAGAAAGGAAGTTTCACAGGGATAATAACAGCAGAGGGTTGAAAATAATACTCAGTGTTTCAGTCCAATTATTCAAATTTGTTTTTTTCAGCATGAGTACTGTCCTTTGCTTATTTGGCACAGCACTGTTTACTGAAATTTATTAACCACTGGAACAACCTACACATGGAGCTAGCAGATCTGTTCAGCTCTGGAACTCCTTATCACTTATATATGCTCTTAATCAAGATGCTTATTCACTGTATGCAAGAATCACCAAGTGAAGTTTCACAGCCTGTGACATATAGGTCAGACTAAAAGATTGCTAAATGTCTTTTCTTGTCCCAAAATTTCTCCAAATTTCTATGATGTTAAAGCAATCTGCCAGCCACTAACCATATTATAGAAATCAAATCTTAACAGATGTCTCCTTATAGTTTGGAAAACATGCACTGCAGCTAGGTTTAAAAATGAGTTTTCCCAGCTAAATTATCTTGCTATGGGTTTTCTCAATCGCATCTTTCTACCTTAGAACAGTCTTTGAGCTTATAACACCCAGCAATGGACAGAGAGGTGCTTTGCTTTCAGGCTTTTGTAATTTTTCCATAGAAAAAAGGCAGGAAGAAAAATACCTGAAAGGTAAAGCATGCATAGAAAAAGAGCCAACTGATCTTCCAAGATGACAGTGACTGAAAAAAATATGGTATATAAATTGTTGCCACCTGCTGACTGGCAGTATCCACTTGTAACTATCACAGGATACTACTTACTGGTGACTGCTACTTATAAATATCTCCCATGTTGCAAAGCTGGTAACAGCAGTGTAGTACATATTGTTGCACGAATTTTGCTTATCGCAGCGACATCAGAAGTCCTACAGATTGCCATTAGCACTGTCTAAACAAATTTGCCCAGTTTGGCGTTTTACTGGAATCAAACAATTTGGCAAAATCACAAAATGTGGCAGATGTGGCAAAATCTTCACACAAATGAGAAGTGTCATAGAATCCTGTGATTTTTTTGTGGTTGCTGTTACTGGAAAACACCTTATAGATCCAACTGATGATTTAACCATTGACACAACGCCACCACGGCCATTAAACCACGTCCTGAAGTGCCATGTCCACAGTTTTTTAACATCTCCAGAGACAGAAACTCTGTCACCTCCCTGGGCAGCCTACTATTGCTAAACTAACACAACTGATCAGTTGCTGGCAAGCCTGCCTCTCTGGGATCATCCAAGCTTGTCCAGCACTCTGGATAGTCAAAAGTTTGTTCTGCAACATTTCAGGGAAACTCCAGGAGTTTTGGTTTTCAGCCCCAGAGACAATAAAACCAAACACTGCCCAGCCAATGTATTTATTTACAAATGTAAAACACTGCTTTCCTCCACCCATCTCTTATGATGAACCATAACTAAAGTGGCTTCAGAGACATTCCACAATTACACACTTACATCATCCAGTATGCTGGTTACGTCCCATCCTGGTTTTGCTGCTAGGTGTGTCAGTGCAGCTATATTGCTGTAACTCACATATGCCTGAAACACAAGACACAGTTTTGAAAATGAAGGGATAAAGGTTCATTTCACTAAACACCCCTCAATTGCAAATAAATGTGCATTTTCCCCACACGGATCTCCAAACACAGTCCAGCAGTTTCTGAATTAAATAGTTTCAATAGCTAGATTATGTGCTCACATGGCTGTTGGCAAAACAACCCTAATTAAGCAACAACAAAATACTACTTTTGATTTCTCCAATTATATAGTAGTGCAGAAAAACTGTGACCACCGGAGAGATAATAAAGGTAACCTCTCAGACCACTAAATTAGTGGCTTTGTCCATTTTCCTCCTAATTAAAACCTACTAGAAATTGAACCTTTTCCCTACTATCAAGCTGTGGTCTTTCTTGGCAATTGCTTTACACAGCAGGCTCAGAGAAGAGAAAGTGCAAATATATCCATTATTTATGCTTGACTGCAGTGGAGAGAGTTCTTATTTCACCACTGTATAAACAGAATACAGCCTTTGAGTCTTTAATGGCAAGTTTTAACTTAAATAAGCCATTTGTATGCATATATTTATTCATTCCTTTACAGAAAATAAAT
The DNA here is from genome assembly GCA_013400475.1 of Tricholaema leucomelas. Classification (NCBI taxonomy): domain Eukaryota; kingdom Metazoa; phylum Chordata; class Aves; order Piciformes; family Lybiidae; genus Tricholaema lacrymosa; species Tricholaema leucomelas. The sequence continues at coordinate 83,607 of WAAF01017156.1, forward strand.
GCTGCTTCAAACTGCAACTGTTGCACTTCCTGCATTATAATTCTCAGTTATTTATTTTTCAATTTACTGGGAAGAAGACCCAGTAAAATTTCTGGGAGCCACTGAGATCTTAGATAAAATGAAAATTCAGCCACTGTTTTAGACACTGAAACATTTAGGCAGATTCTGTGGCCTAGCATGTCCAGACCAGAAGCACATACCACTTGATGCAAAGCACCTATGAATGACCATAATCTTTTCACCTCTTTTCCACAGGAGTAAAGTTTACAGTTTCACTGTTCATCCACCTGTTGGCATTGCCAAGCTCCTCTCTCCCCACTTTCAGTATTGACTAAATTGTCTCCTTAAAACAATATTTGAGAAAGTCAATGGCTGAATAATGAAACAACAACAACAACAAAAAAAAATCCAACCCAAATAAGTCTTTACAGAAGAATGCAGTTTTTATAAGATGACAACACTGGAATGTAAATCTGCAGAAGATCTTACAGCTCGGACCCTAAAGAGACCATTAAAAGAGTCTATCTTAAGGATATTTTTTATGTTTTATATGAAACACTTTTCAGAAGAAATGTTCATCTTATGACATGTTTATCCTTCCATGACTATTGTAACATTTAAGTACAGAAAGCCCACATTGGAAGCAGAACAACTGCATTAGACACCCAAAAAGTGTAAAAATACACCACTTTATGCAAGTGGACAACAGGACACTATCTACAGTTTACCTGGTTGCTTCTCTCCCAAGGATCAGGAGGTTTGACTTCTTTAGCAGACATCGTGCATTTTCTAAAACAAGTGCAAGAGAAGAAGAATCTGAACTGTCTCTTTACACTTACTTCTATATATCATACACAGAAACACTTCTGTAGTCTTCAGGGTCTTCAAAATTACTTACAGGTATTTTATCACTTTTTAGTTGCAAGATAGGTTTGCAGTAACTCCTTTTTCTTGCCAAAAATAAGAAGAAAGAAAGGAAGAAAGAAAGGAAGAAAGAAAGAAAGAAAGAAAGAAAGAAAGAAAGAAAGAAAGAAAGAAAGAAAGAAAGAGAAAGAAAGGAGGAAAGGAAGGAAGGAAGAAAGGAAGGAAGAAAGGAAGGAAGAAAGGAAGGAAGGAAGAAAGGAAGAAAGAAAAGAAAAAAAGAAAGATGGGCAAGCAAAATAACTTTGTGAGCAAAATATTGTTGAATTGAGCAGCCTCTATTAATTTCAGTTGCAAAATTATTTGAAAGCTAATGTAACAGTTATGTTTGAGGAGACTTTGACTACATATGAAGTGTGGGGTACACTCAAAAGGATAACACCAAAAAGTTGTGGGATTTTGTTTGTTGTTTTTTTTTTTAATCAAGGTCCCCTTGCAACCCAACAATACCTGGCCAGTCGAATTCTCTGTCGGGCAATAGCTCCATGGTATCGCCTCACACCATCCTTTGGAAAAAGTAAACCAGACAGGAATACATCTGATTATTTTAGACTAAAAAACACAATTAAAAGCAATTTCCTACACACAGACAAATGCCAGAGATCTATGACAAATAAAGAACTGTGGTCTGTGCACTGGACTTTACTCAGGTTAAGTCAGTGATTCACTTTTGACTTGACAATATTCCCTTAAGTTTGTAAAAGAAATCCAATAAAAAAGTGCACACTGCTAGCACTTTTTGGTGCTAAACCAGCAGCAGGGCAGTGCACTACACACATTTAATTCTTTCCAAACGTGTCACTCACCAAATAAGCTATTAATCCCATTTATCTTCATCACCTGATGTTCAAAGAAAAAAGAAAGGAAGGAAGAATTTCTTTTATTGCTCTTGAACCTGGGACGCAGAACAAGCACTGTGCAAACAGATGTGATCTGCCTTTCAGGGTGGCATGTCTTTCCCTCCCTTTGCTAATACCCTGCTAAGGTATTGTTTTTTTCTGAAGCAGGAAGTGACCCAAGAGCATACACCACATCAAAATGTGTTAAAGGTCAACATGTCTCTGATATGGGTCAAGAACTGGCTGGAACACTGGGCCCACAGAGTGGTGGTGAATGATGCCATATCCAGTTGTCAGCCAGTCACTAGCAGCGTCCCCCAGGCATTGGTGTTGGGCCCAGTCCTGTTCAACATCTTTACTGATGATATGTTTGCAGATGACACCAAGCTAGGAGCAGGTGTGAATCTGTTGGAGGGTAGGAGAGCCCTGCAGAGGCACCTGGACAGGCTGGATAGGTGAGCAGAGGCCAATGGGAAGAGACTTTACAAGGCCAAGTGCAGGGTTATACACTTTGGCCACAAGAAACTCAAGCAGCACTACAGGCTGGAGACAGAGTGGCTTGAGAGCAGCCAGGAAGAAAGAGACCTGGGGGTACTGGTAGATGATAGGCTGAAGATGAGCCAGCAGTGTGCCCAGGTGGGCAGGAGAGCCAATGGCATCCTGGCCTGGATCAGGAACAATGTGGCCAGTAGGAGGAGGGAGGTTATTCTGCCCCTGTGCTCAGCACTACTCAGGCCACACCTTGAGTACTGTGTCCAGTTCTGGGCTCCTCAATTCAAGAGAGATGTTAAGATACGGGAACATGTCCAGGGAAGGGCAACAAAGCTGGTGAGGGGGCTGGAACACAAACCCTATGAGCAGAGGCTGAGGGAGCTGGGGTTGTTTAGCCTGGAGAAGAGGAGGCTCAGGGGCGACCTCATCGCTGTCTACAACTACCTGAAGGGTGGTCGTAGCCAGGTGGGGGTTGGTATCTTCTCCCAGGCAACCCGCAATGGAACAAGGGGCCATAGGCTCAAGTTGTGCCAGGAGAGGTATAGGCTGGATGTTAGGAGGAAGTTCTTCACAGAGGGAGTGATTTGCCCTTGGAATGGGCTGCCCAGGGAGGTGGTGGAGTTGTTGTCCCTGGAGGTGTTCAAGAAAAGACTGGATGGGGCACTTAGTGCCATAGTCTAGTTGACTGGCTAGGGCTGGGTGATAGGTTGGAGTGGATGATCTTGGAGGTCTCTTCCAACTTAGTCGATTCTATGGTTTATGACTTGTTATTTTGAAGGATATGCCGTTTTATTGAAAGTTTCTCTCTCGTCTGCTTTTAAGATCTAACATGTAGCTTCTGGAATAAGAATTTCCAGATTAGTGTATCTGAGACTTCTTTAAACCAAAGTCTACATAATTTGAAGGCATCTCTTGCCTGTTTTGTGGAGCACTGCCATAACAGCTGTCCCATTCAGTCAAATGACCACTGAAAGTTTAAAATAACTTAGAATCATAGAATCATAGAATGGTTTAGGTTGGAAGGGACCTCAAGGATCATCCAGCTCCAACCCCCTGCCACAGGCAGGGACACCTCCCACTAGAGCAGCTCGCCCAAGGCCTCATCCAGCCTGACCTTAAACACCTCCAGGGAGGAAGCATCCACAACCTCCCTGGGCAACCCATTCCAGTGCCTTACCACCCTCACTGTAAAGAACTTCCTCCTAACATCCAGTCTAAATCTCCCCTCTTCCAGCTTAAACCCATTCCCCCTCGTCCTAACATTACTAGACCGTGTAAATAGTCCCTCCCCAGCTTTCCTGTAGGCTCCCTTCAAATACTGGAAGGCCACTATAAGGTCTCCTCGAAGCCTTCTCCTCTCCAGGCTGAAGAGCCCCAACTCTCTCAGCCTGTCCTCATAGCAGAGGTGCTCCAGCCCTCTGATCATCTTCGTGGCTCTCCTTTGGACCCGCTCCAGCAGTTCCATGTCCTTCTTGTATTGGGGGCTCCAGAACTGCACACAGTACTCCAGGTGGGGTCTGACGAGAGCAGAGTAAAGGGGGAGAATCACCTCCCTTGCCCTGCTGGCCACACTTCTCTTGATGCAGCCCAGCACTCGGTTGGCTGTCTGGGCTGCATGTGCACACTGCCGGCTCATGTTGAGCTTCTCGTCGACCCAGACCCCCAGGTCCTTCTCCTCAGGGCTGCTCTCCAGCCATTCATCACCCAGCCTGTATCTGTGCCTGGGATTGCACCGACCCAGGTGCAGGACCTTACACTTGGCCTTGTTAAACTTGAGCACATACTCATTTTTCCAAGCTCATTTGCTTGACTCTGAAGGAATGGGTATGCATCTTCCTACCTTGACACTTAGTTTGTGGATATCTTTCTAGGCAGGTCTTTAAGTTCCCTGTTTTTTTTTTGTCTGACAGCAGCTAAGTGCTATGGTTTGTGTTTGGCTTTTTGGTTGTTGTCTTTTTTTTTTTGAGAGGAAGAGTCAGTTCCTCCTCTTGAAATAATCTGTTATGGGCAGTAACAAATCTTACTGCCTCAAAAGTACGTAGGACACCTTGAGTTCTTTGTACCCTATAAAAATGTATGTTCATCAGTGTTACACAATAATTTCATTTCTGTTTATGCTGGCTCTCCCAAAATCTCGTGATTAGAGCAGCAAGGTTCCTGATAGGTGACATCACAACAAATCATTCAATAGTATTCAAATTTCTCTCAGTGATTCACAAACCATGTTCTGGAAAACATGCTGACATCTCCATGTCAAAGGAACCAAAAAGCCCACCCATGTCATGGGATTCAATTCCTACATACTTATTAACTCTATTTCTGATCTTCATAAAGCGTTGATAACTTCGTTCACTTGACAACCAGGAGTTTCAGTCAGATTTTCCTGTCTGGGCAGCTTCTAGTCTGTGAAGATTGCACAAGACTGATGCAGACAGGTGTAAAAATTGGGAAAAAAAGCAGACTCCTCTTCCCTGTCCATCAACTAACTACAGAATTTCTCTTGACCATTTCCTTTCTCTAAACCTCTCAGTTTTGGTTGACTGAAGATAATGACAAATCTCTCATCCAAAGCCAAGTGTTTCACTTAGGGGTTTTCTCCTCTGCAGGAACATGCCTTTCAGCACACAGCCCTGTTTAGTGCTTACCTTCCCATCAAGGTTATTGTGGCTGGCTATGCGGCATGCAATGTGCTGGGCTGGATCACATAATCTCATATATGCATTCATCCCACTCTTGAGAATGAACACTGACCTTTGTAGTTGGTTTGATTCTGGGGAAGGTGAGCTGCTCTCCTTTGTCATTTACAGTGATAAAAATGAGGAATGCACTGTTAATGTGCCGGGCTTGGTCCTTGATCCAGTTTTCACAGTTATAAGCCTCAACACGGACACCAACCTCCACACTGAAATAAAAGTTTAAATTGATTATTGAACTGCTACAAGCAACAAAGAAGCAGCTGTGACACATACTAAAAAGGGCTGCTGTACACTTTCTTGGGTGCAGGAAGTCTGACTCAAATACCTTTGGTATAATGTAAAATACATTACTTGGTCTGGCCATACACATTTCAGAAATAAAAGATGGCATTAGCTAAACAGCACCAAAAACATGAGCAGAAAGTGAGCTAAGTAGCAAAATATGAACAGCAGAAAGTGTACCACGAGAACAGACCGAAAAATTGAACAGGATGATACAGATTTGACACTCAAGAGAAGCAGAGTACAAAGGTAATTCATGCCCTGCTAGCATTTTGTGGGGACCAAACACAGCTACAAAGAGAAAAGCCATAAAACAATGCCAGAATAACATTTGTCTCATGTACAGAGTTTGGAGCAAGAATTACTTTTGATTTTGCCTTCTTGCATCTTGTCCTGCTACACCTTTTGCAACTTCTGAACATGGCCTCCTGCTGGAACAGGGCTCCATGGAAGATTTGTTATACACCTGTCATAACCAGAGTGTGTGTTGGCCCAAAGTGCCACTCCTGTAGATGTGGAAACAGCCTAACAGGAAGGTGCCATCCCTTTGCCAAGGGTCAGAGGAGAATCATTCTCTAAGGCAAGCACAACAATAGCCCTAAAACTTCAGAGGAGATAATGCATGCATAGAAGAGAAAGAAACCGTTAGCAGACATGATCTATGCAAGATTAGTCAACAGCCATACTGCTAAATTCCAGGAGCAGACATTCACTGTGTCAAAATCTATGTCTCATGCTGATATTGCCCATATACTCAGATAAAGATAAATCTTCAGATGGTCTGTAGCCCTTTTATTTCAAATTGCATTGGCAAAGCCATGTTCTGTGTACACCCAAAACAACACTGGGAAGAAATAAACAAAATAGAACATGACTGCTGCCAGCAACCAGAAATAAATACAACCCAGATTTGTCAAGAGATACTGAGACAGGAAAATTCTGGCAGAAATCTGGAGTTTTCTGAAGAATCAAAGTGGTGGGACCAAATTGTCTCCTGAAAATGCCTGAATTTCACCGTGATATTTGCAGGATTGGGATCTGATTACAAACGCTCTTCAAACTGAGAGTGAAAGGCAGGTAACTTCTTAAAGCTTCACTGGGAAAAGTTTTATTAAAATGTGGGTATAAAGAATTATATATATATGCACTTTCAGACCAGAAGGCAAACTGTATCCTGGGCTGCATCAAAAGAAGTGCAGCCAGCAATTCAAGAGAATTAATTCTGCCACTCTGCCCTGCTCTGGTGAGACCTCACCTGGAGTACTATGTCCAGCCCTGGGGCCCTCAACATAAGGACACAGACCTGCTGGTGTGGGTCCGTGGAGGGCCACGAAGATGATAAGGAGATTGGAGCACCTCTCACATGAGAACAGGCTGACACAGTTGGGTTGTTCAGCTCAGAGAAGAGAAAGCTCCGGGGAGACTTTATAGCACCCTTCCAGTATGTGCAGGGGGCCTATAAGAACGATGAGAACAATCTTTTTAGCAAAGCCTGTTTCAACAGGGGAAGGAATGATGGTTTAAACTAAAAGAGGGGACATTCGGACTAGATATAACGTCTTTTTTATATGCTGAAGGTGGTGAAACTCTATCACAGGGTGTCCAGAGAGGTGGCAGAGGAAACATTCCAGGTTAGGTTGGATGGGGCTCTGAGCCACCTGATCTTGTTGAAGATGTCCCTAATCACTGCAGGTGCTTGGACTAGGTGACCTTTAAAGGACTTTTCCAACCTAAACCATTCTAAGAGTCTGTGGTTCCACGATCATAGAATCAACCCAGTTGGAAGAGACCTCCAAGATCATCCAGTCCGATCAGTCACCCGACTCTTGTCCAATAAACTATACCACGGCACTAAGTGCCTCTTCCAGTCTTTTCTTGAACACCTCCAGGGACAGCGACTCCACCACCTCCCTGGGCAGCCCACTTCAATGGCAAATCACTCTCTCTGTGAAGAACTTCCTCCTAATATCAAGCCTATGCCTTCCTTGGCACAACTTGATTACACAGATAGATCCAGATCTAGATAAACAGAGATGTAGATACAGACACACAGATATAGATCTATAGATACAGAGGGAGATAGGCACTAAAGCTCTAGATGAAAAATAATGCATTGAGTAATGCAAATCCTACTGATAGCTCAAACCTGAAACCTGTGCTGGAGAAGTTAAGAAAGACAACCAGATGAGGAGCTTTACCTGTTCTGAAATGTATTGTTCACAATTGCATTGAAGACAAGGCGGTCACCCACAACAGACGGTCCCCAGAATTTAAACATATTGACTGATTTCAGGACAGGATATGAACCGCACAGACGGCTGAAAAAGAAAGCAAGAGAGACAGAGAGGAAAACACATAGTCTTGTTAAAGAACCTCCTCTGTTAGGTTTGAATAGGGTAGTGATTAGAACAACAAGGTTTATACAACCCAGAAGATCACGACATTACACTAATTTATTCCATAACCCACATGTTCAGCTCCGAGAGCATATAATTCAAGCTTCAAATACAATAATAATGCCACATAATATATAAGCTTGAAAGTTATATTTCATTTTCAATGCATTTTGCAAACACCAATTAATTCTTGCTGCTTGGTGTTACCTTATTTTGGAGCTAGACCATGAATCCCTTACCTACAGATAATTTCACAGAGTTTCATTAATTTCTATATGACTGCATGGGGAGTAGGATATTGCTCAGTATGTAAAAATGCCAGATCTTAAAGCCTTTAAACAATTAAAAGAAATCTGAGTGGAAAGGCTGAGCAGTAGAAACAACACTCAAGGACAGCAATGTCAGTCTATCTGTTCTTCTTAGCTTTTTCTTTTTTGCTTGTTTGTCAGGTGTTTTTTCTAATATTATAGAAAACAAGAATAAAAAACCTACTATTTTAACTGCCAGATACATTTTTGGATTTGGTTCTTCTTTTTTTTTTTTTAATTTGGTTTGATTTACTATGTGTAGCTCACAATCAGTGCTGAGCAGGGAAATTTATCTTCACACACACAAAGGGATAGAAAGATGTTGAACTGAGTGCTTAATTCAGAAACACAGTGCTGCTGCTGGCAACCTTTCAAAAGCTGAGGGCACAACAGTGTTATAAACAGAAATCTAAGTCATTCTGTTCTTGTTGTGCTTCCAATTGCATGTTGCATCTGCTCACCTGTTTGTTCTTATTTCAGACCTGATCCTTCACTGCGTTCAATTACATGCACTCAGGTTCAGCTGGGTTGTTCTACTGGATATCTCTGAACAGCTTGTGAAATAGCCTGTAGCCACTCTGGTAAAACCTTGCTGAACTGAAGATTGTCTGTGCCTGGCAAGTATCCTTTTCATGACTGTACTGGCAAAGCTGCTTTTGTACTGATGCTGTGGGCAAACAGATACACACCTGATCAAATCCAGCTACACTCCTAAAGGAAAAGTTTTGCAATACTATGTCACCTACACTAGGTAATTCCAACAATTCATTACTTCTTTGACCTTCATCAATATCTCAGAAAAGAATTCTGTAGTGCAGATAACATCTTAAGACTTTGTGGAACTGAGATCTAGTCTGCAGGCTTTCCAGAGTGGGCAAAACCCAAGTTTCTCCAGCAGTTCTAAATGTAGTCAAAGCCCCACTCTTTATCAGGGTTTCTGTCCATTAAAAGGAACAATATGCAATAATGACATTTCTTTTTGGACTTTCAAAAAACACATTCTGTCCTCATGCATGTGTGCAAAACTCCTCAGTAAGAACCGCACATGCACAGGTGAGAATAGATTTTTCCCCAGCTTTCCACTCAACTGCACCCTGCAAAAGAATGTATTAGTACTGTTAAATGAACACAATTATCTATAGTGAATTAATTGAGTGGTGTAGCTTTTTAACAGACTAATACATTCAAATGACTTTGTAATTTCATTAAGAATAATGTCCTATTCTGATTTAAAATGCTAAATGTTGATCTTATTTACAAAGTTCACTGAGTGCTAGGCTGCATCAAGAGAAGTGTGGCCAGCAGGGCAAGGGAGGTGATTCTCCCCCTTTACTCTGCTCTCGTCAGACCCCACCTGGAGTACTGTGTGCAGTTCTGGAGCCCCCAATACAAGAAGGACATGGAACTGCTGGAGCGGGTCCAAAGGAGAGCCACGAAGCTGATCAGAGGGCTGGAGCAGCTCTGCTATGAGGACAGGCTGAGAGAGTTGGGGCTCTTCAGCCTGGAGAGGAGAAGGCTTCGAGGAGACCTTATAGTGGCCTTCCAGTATTTGAAGGGAGCCTACAGGAAAGCTGGGGAGGGACTATTTACACGGTCTAGTAATGTTAGGACGAGGGGGAATGGGTTTAAGCTGGAAGAGGGGAAATTTAGACTGGATGTTAGGAGGAAGTTCTTTACAGTGAGGGTGGTAAGGCACTGGAATGGGTTGCCCAGGGAGGTTGTGGATGCTTCCTCCCTGGAGGGGTTTAAGGTCAGGCTGGATGAGGCCTTGGGCGAGCTGCTCTAGTGGGAGGTGTCCCTGCCTGTGGCAGGGGGTTGGAGCTGGATGATCCTTGAGGTCCCTTCCAACCTAAACCATTCTATGATTCTATGATTCTATGATGCAAACACAATGTTATTGAAAACAACAGAGGATAAAAACAAAAAAATGCCCAAAATATTCCATTCTTCCTGGGAAACTATGCCATGACTGCTTTCACTGTAAGTGCAAGAAACAAGGAAACATATATTTGGTTCAAACTAATGTTATTACTTTTCAAGGTATTTCATTGCTATCTGCAAGATTTTCATCAGCTGTCCAGTGAAAACCAGTGGAGGTGAGGGTGAGAGAGGAGAAGGATGTAAGTAACCTTAAAAACTATCTTAGAAACTTATTTGTCAAGGCTTAGCCCTCCTCTTTTGTTCCTCCAGCAGAGTTTGCAGCCATATCAACTTTTAACTGGCATATTCAAAGGTCAGGTCTAATTGTGAATGGACTTACAAAAGATTTGTAACAAGACTAGCTATTTCTGAAGCATAGACTACAAAATCTCTATGTTCAACAAGCCTCTGTCACCTGCTATTATTCCTGAAACTTTCAACAGGACAAATCATGTTTGACATTCATTATTTCAAAGAAATGGTTTTCAGTACTTGGTTTGTTGATGTTTATCTTTTTAAACAGAAATGTGACTCTCGCTAGGTAAAATTTACCAACTGAAAACAGGTAAATATTTTGGGTCATATTATGGAAAAAATCAGAAACAGTCCTTTTGAAGCCAATGGAATAACACACTGGGGTATGGTCACTGTACTCTAATGTTACCAAAGCAAGCTGTTTATCCAGCCACTACAGAAAATCCATTGTTATCAGTGCAACTACTGGCTATAAATCAAAACTATATGAATAATGAATGGGGAAGTAATTTAATTATTAAAGTTTAAAAGCAAGCACATATCTAACACCCTTGCACTGATTTAGGTCACTTGGTATGCAAGGAGAATTCAGACTGAAACTTGAGAGTGGCTTACAAAGAAGCTTTGTACAGTGTCCAAGAAGAAGCAGGGAGAGAAACAAGGGTTTGATTCTAGGGGAAAGGAAATTAAATGATTATATGTCTAGGCCATACTGACAAGGAATGCTAGGTGGTGTCACAAGAATACTTCGTATTTATTACCTGAAGATGTCAGAGCCCTTTAAATGTCTAAAAATATTAGAACTTATCATCTGTTGGACCCAGAGAGACTGAAAGGTTAAGTGACTTGCTGAAGGTTACACATTCATTCTGTGTGCGAACCAACAGAATTTGTTTCTTTTAACTCTTCTTCTCTGACTTATTCTTTCTTCTGGCATAAGGCCTTTCATACTAACATTTAGAAAACTGTTTATTTCTGGATATCAATTGATACAAGGTTAGGATTGGGTTTATCCTAGCTTAACTCTGCCTTGAAAACACTGTACCAACCACAAGGAGGCCAATTTTCTATTCCTATGTCCAATGCTGTATTTCTGCAGAGATTTTCAGGAGGATAACAGAGCTTCTTTTGCCTTAGGGTCTGCATTTGTAACAGAAGAAGAATACTTGACTCCCACTGTGGTGTGGCATACTGTGGGAACTGTACCATATAAACAGTTCAAATGTCCCCTGCAGTCTGAGGAGAAAAAAAAAGCTACAATATTTGTATTGACTCTATATTTTTCATAAAATAAATCATTGTGAAACCCTCCTTATTAAAATCACATCTATTTAGATCCATATGCAAAGATACATACAGCAAAGTACCTTGCTGAAATACTTGCCACTGTCTCCATCCAAGCCATGATCTGACCACCAAAGGTGTTCCCATGATGGTTTGCATGAGGAGGCTGGACAAGCTCAACACTCTGTACATGAGTAAGGTCAGTAGAAACTCCATCTTCCTCTTCAAAAGCATCTGAAAGATAGCAGCAAGGTAATAATGCTTTATTTCAGCTAGTAACTCTGATAGTTAAGAAGAAAATAGTCTTAGTAACTGAAGCATGCAATTTGCTTCAGACACAATGACAAGAAGGAAAAAAGAAAGACACAAAAGGTCTGTCTTCTTTGTAAGGGAGGAAAGATGCTGAAGATTTGCCTTGCTCTTGCAAAAGAAGTAAGAAGTGGGAGAATGGTGCAGTCTTATCACAGGACAGTGACCCTTCCCAGCCCTCAATGTACCCTTTAAGGAAGCTGTGTCAGAGCAGTTACTGTGAAACTTGGCTAGCTGCAAATGCAGGCAGCCAACAGCTTCAGCATGTGCTTGTGATTATTCATGGTTGCTATGCATGACCTCTAATGGATGTTGTCAGAGCAGTTTATCACTTATTCAGATACCTTTCACAGACTTTGACCACCATGCATGATGGGCACTTGGACAAAAGTGTCTAATTAGAGTATGATATGACTATTTCATAATGTTACAAATCTTGGGATTACCAGAGGCAATGTAAAACACATGACAGAGAGAAATATGGACCTGAATCCATAACCACCTTCCATTACCCAGGCATCTCAAATTCACTTTCAAATGTTTAGCCATACATCCTCACTCTGTTTTTTTCAGTCACATTTTGCAAGCACAGATTTAGACATAAGATGATGTAGGTCATTTTAAAAGTGCGAGAAGCTACCTGATCTCAATTGCACTTTTGACTTTTGACGTAATTAACTTCATGATTATATATATGTGTGGACACGTGACTAATTTGCACTTTGGACCTACTTAAGCTGTTACACAAGATACACTCAGAAGACAAACTTCACTTTCTGGATATGCATTATACATATTTTGCTACCTAGAAGCCTTGACACACAGTATTATCCTCTGTCTTTCCTCTATTTTGCTTGTTCTATCTCCCCGGGGAGAAAAATTAGTGCTAACAACAAGATCCTTAAGGAAGTTTCCAGCCAATGGAGTGGAAACCAAAGTCATCAACCTCCAATTTGTCTTTCATGGTATTAAGCTGTGTACTATGAGACACCAAGAAGGCAAGTAAGTTTGTTGTTTGTAGTGAACAAGTCTCTCCACTTCTACACAGTCTTACTAAATTGTGAAGACTAGAATTTACATATACATCAGATTTAAACTTTCTTCAGTAAAGTCACATAATGTCTGTTGTTTATACATGGAGTTATGGCTCAGATTTTTAAAATGCCAGCATATTTCTTAACTGTTGTGATTTTTTTTATTATTTTTTTTTCCCCAGGAGAAGACAGCAACTTTTGAGAGCAACTGTCTTTGGGAACAGAGATTATTATCAGTTATACAGACAAACCTGCTTCTTGGCTGAATTTTTCTAATTTGGCCCTGTAATGAAAAAAAAAAAAAAGAATTTTTTTTCAGCCCTGTAATGAAGTTTCTTCTGTTTGCTGTGAATGATTTCATTATGTGAATATAGTTCTTTGTGTTTTCTTGAAGAGACACATTACAACTTGTGCTGTAAGACTTAGATCTATAGAACAGTGTAGATTGGAAGGGACATTAAACACTATCTAGTTCCAATGCCCCTGCCATGGGCAGGGACACCTTCCACTACACCAGTCGCTCAAGTGTTTAACCTGGCCTTGAACACCTCCAGGGAGGGGTCCATATATCCAGGGAGGGTTTCCATATTAGGAACTCTTACACATATAAACTACATGAAGATCTGCATTTTGTATCTATTTGATGCATGCTTGGCCCTCAACCCTGCATTTATATATCTGGAGTTTCTGAAAGACAAAGAAACACCACTGAGTTAGAATACTTATGTTATACATCCTCACAAAACTGGTACACAGTCTTCTACATGGTATCACAACCTCAAGGAGCTCTACTCAGATGTTTTAGCTGCTTTTTAACCACCTTCCAGCTTCCCATTAGTCACTTGTTCCATCTTTTATTCTGACCACAATATTCACCTTCCTTGTTACTCTCCTGCATGAGGTTTTGAAAGACTTGCTCATAGCCCAGTCGGATTTTTCTTCTCTCTATAGCCAGGGTGTGCTCCAGGTGGTCTTCTGTAGATAGAAGTTTTACAGGTTCTAATTCAATCTATACAGATGAAAAAAAAAAAAAAATCCTGAATGCCATAATCATTACAAAGTACACTTTGAACTTAAAATGGCATCAGCATTTTCTACAACCTTTTTCTGTCAGCTGTCCAAGATGACAAGTTCTATTAATACAAACAAGTGCAAAGCTAAAGTTCAAGAGATTCTGCATTATCCTTTCAGAATAATTTGCCAAAACTCAATGTCAAAGTTCTTTTAGCTTTTAAATACAAACATCCAGGGGCCATACACAGCTTAAGGCAATTCTCAATTAAGAAAAAGATATTCTAATTAAAAAAATCTTAATATGAAGGTCTGAGTATTGAATTTTTTGTATGAGTAAAATAATCCAGTCACAATGATCAGTGCTGTAGTCTATGCAACAGTGTACCCCAGAGATTACTGCCACTCACTATACAAACAGCCCTCTATCACAGTCCACTCCACACTCACATAACCTGTTTTGTCTATCTGAGGACCTGTTTTCAAAGAAGCACTGGTTTTCTGGAGTGGAGAAACACAAGTATCCAACACTTGGTACAGTTTCAGACTCTAATTATTTATGCCCAAAATAATACTTGTGCCCGGATATACACCCTTCTTTTGCCAAGATCAGAATTTCTTTTCCCTTAAGTGCAAACGTGTGTGTCAGTTCAATGAGTTAAGAAAATTAGGACATTGAGACAAATACTGCAGAGGTGCCACTGCAGAAGCACTTGTGTGATCTGTCTGCAAGATCTAGCCTCAGACACCTTAAAGTAATGCACAAACACTGCAATACAGACAAATTCAACAGTTAGTGTGCTGCAGTGGGGCTGCTAATGTTTCTCATTCTTTAAGTCTTCACTCAAAGCCTCTTTGAGCTTCCTTGCCTCCTTTCTAGTCTTTCACAAGAGATGCCTAGCTTTTTCCAGATAGGCCAGCTACAAGATTAAGACAGTGAGTGCACATTGTTGGACTTAACACAACTTTAGCACCAGTTGTTCAGAGAAGTGCATTTGAAAAATGGATTTTTTTTATTTCAGCAAGACTTTACTTCATGATGGAATTTGAACTGAAGTCTCAAACTCCCTCTAGGGCATTCCTGTCTTAAGCCTAATCTTAGTTAATCATCATCAATTTAATCCTGAATTAACCTCTCTAGAAATTTGGGCAAAAGGTAAATGGGTTGATCTAATGGATATAACATCACACAAATAATAAACAATCCTTACATTATACTAACTTAGTGCTTGCAGGTTAGCCAGTTTAGCCATTAATCTTTAAGAAACACACTGGGCTTTAGTTGTGGTAAAACTGCTCTGATTCCTTTCTTCTGCAAACTGCAATGTATCACTGCAGAAGGAGAGGCTAAGGGTGCTGGGGTTGTTTAGCCTGGAGAAGAGGAGGCTCAGGGGGGACCTCATTGCTGTCTACAACTACCTGAAGGGAGGCTGTAGCCAGGTGGGGGTTGGTCTCTTCTCCCAGGCAACCAGCAATAGAACAAGGGGACACAGCCTCAAGTTGTGCTGGAGGAAGTATAGGCTGGATGTCAGGAGGAAGTTCTTCACAGAGAGAGTGATTTGCCATTGGAATGGGCTGCCCAGGGAGGTGGTGGAGTTGTTGTCCCTGGAGGTGTTCAAGAAAAAGACTGGATGAGGCATTTAGTGCCATGGTCTAGATGACTGGCTAGGGCTGGGTGCTAGGTTGGACTGGATGATCTTGGAGGTCTCTTCCAACCTGGTTGATTCTGTGATTCTATGATTCTGTGATTGAATTGATATTAATTGCTTATGGGATGACTGCTCTCTGACAGTCTGCAGTGGATGTTAAAAAGAACACACACTGTCAAAACACATTCAGGGAGACAACAAAGTCAGATAAATAATTCTAGTCACTCAAATTTCAGGAAAGTATAATACTTCAAACAACAGTATATTAAGAGAATCTGAGGAATGCTTGGCCTAATTAAAAAAAAAAATATATATATATAAAAGAACTGTGCCTATGTGGCACAGCAATGTAAAGGCCAAACAGCACAAAGCCTGACTTCCAGTTACCTCTAGAGAGCCAAATTCAGGGAAGAAGAAACAACACTAGCACGAAAGATAATTAACATAAATGGCAACAAATTAGTTTAGATTGACAGCTAGATTAAAAATAATGTGTTCTATCTGAGTAGTGATGTCTGGGAAACCTCCTTAAAGGAGGGAGTGTAAGATAAAGAAACGCTGCCTCCAGCACCCTTGCAGGTTTCAAGATGTATATACGTTGGGTTTTGCAGAGAGAGACTGTGCAGACCCAGAGAATCTGCCTTCCACTACCTAACTCTGTCAGTATTGCAGCCATTACAAAGACACCAGTTCTACTACTAGCAGATGTGCAAGTGAAAGAGGAAATAATAATACACACTCTAACAACTTCACAGCAGAGATGAGGGAAAAAAACAAACAACTCCATACTGTCTAGGCTTCATGATGGTTTCATATTACTGATTGGAATGAACAGGTATTAATGTTTTCCTGTGTTTCACAACCAGTAAAGTTAGTTAATTTTACAGAAACTCACTGTCAGCAACTTCAAACACAGAAGAAAACAGAAAGAATACCTTTCCATCACCAACTGGTTTGGCTACATATGTTGCATATGCCATGCTCACAATTTTTTCCATGTTAGTCAAAACATCCTGTACTGTAACCTTGATGCCAACCTACAAGGAAGGAGGTAGTGGACAAAGGAGACAAAAGAAATGGTATTTACATAATTGACAACTGAGTTGAGACAAAATGGTGCAGAATTTATCATATTTGACATTTCCAGTCTCTTAAACCTAAAAGAAAACTGCAAAAAACCCCATACTCTCTGAGCACTGATACATCTCTGAACACATCAGAATATCACAATAAGCTCTGAGATATATTTTAGTACAACAGCTGTGTATGTATGCTTAAAATCTCTTGTAGGGTAAAATAAAAAATAGATAAGATGCTTTACTTTCATGTATATCTCTTTCTATATACTTGTATGCCATTTGGAGCCCCCCCCATGAATCCTTCTGTGTAAATGTGTAAAGGATAATGAAATACTTGAAGGTAAAACACTGACTCTGATCCTGTGAGGCAGGCCTGACATGCATCAAAGCTTCTGATTTTTCGATAATTTTCAGAACCTTTTGTAATGCATTCACTGGAAGTTGCCTCACTGACATTAATATCAGTGAGAAATGGACTTGGGCACAACAAAGTACCCCTATGCTTCAGTTCTGATTTCACGTTAAGTGATCGGGGTATGCTTTGCATAATGTTGTAATACGAAACGTCGTAACATATGCACACTGGAGAGAAACAGTTTTGTACTGAAAGTTTCAAAAATACTTAGAACTTCACTATTCAAGGATCTGATGCACAGACCACTTGGATTGCACCAACACCGTCTTGTCCATTACACCCACCAAGGAGTTAAAAGCATTCAGGGTCTAGTTTCTAATTTGACATGGATTATTTTACAAGAAGCATGCAATTACAACAGTTTCATCAGGTGGTGTTATTGTTTATATATCTTCACAAAGCTCCTTCTGAAGCAAATAACGCTGGATCCACACTGCATTCCTCTGCTCCTCCCACCCCTCTCTTATTCTTTAAATGTCATTAGGGATAAGACTGGTGATCTCTTACCTCCATGCTGGTTTTGAATGCTCTGTTCACCTTTGCTTTGATGGTAATAATTTGCCCAACTCTGTTAAGAAGAATAATATCTTATGGTATGTAATCATGCAGCCTAATCATGTGCTGATTATATCTGACTGCAAAACCACACAACATACACTCCATCTGTGTTTTCCAGCATACAGATATATGCACACGAGCAAATAATCCTACACAAAAAGTGTTCTTTGACATCTCTGAAGGACAGGGAAAGACTTCAGTTTCCAAGTTCTGGCCCAGAACAGCGCTATAACATCTTCTTTCCATCCTGACAGCACACATCTGAACAACTACTCTTCCCTATTTACCTACAAGGAATATCTGAAGAGGATCTTATCTTTTTACCAACACAAATTAAATTTCCATGAGAAAATAATTTATTTCTTTTTGGAATTTCTAAAGTACCTGTTGCATGTTGATTACAAGAGTAACCCTTATTGTCAAATCCCTAATACCATAAGCTAAGGCAACGCTGAAAGGGTGGAAAGAAGGACATTTTTCCTGCAGTTGTGCTGTTGAGCAGGGTGTGATGTGCATGGCAAGTCAGAATAACAGACAAAATTACTGGGCATCAGGCCACTGTCTTCAGGGAATTTAAACTACCTTACAACTGCTATGACTGGGCCCAGAGCAGGCAAAAATGAAGCCAGCTACATCGGAGACAGGACAATATAACTCAGACCAGTTGAGTACCCAACTAAGGATTTGGCATAGTTATAACCCCAGTTTATTTTTAAAACAAGTCTTTATAATTTCTTTATAATTTAATGAATAGGATTTTGACACTTAAAGGTAAGACTTTTCTTAAATTGCTTTTCTCAGTGCCAGTACTTCAAATAAATTGTTACTAGACACTAGAATGAGGAATAAGAAACCTGCTCCTTTACAGTACCAGACACGAACAAGCAACTACACAGAAACTTTCTCCTTCTTGTTGCTCACATTCAAGAACACAAGGGGAAACCTTTGAGTATACAGGGGTGGAAAGTGATTAGAGCAACAATCAAGACCATCTGCAGATACACAGACCTCAACAGCTTTTGAAGCATATGTGCAGAAGGAGTTTTTCTATCATTCAGAGCAAAGAAAAACCACAATCATTAATGTAATGGTTCTAAACCATTAGAAGCACCAGATCATTTACAAAAGGGAGAATGGGACCTGAACAATAACACGATACTCACATTTAAGTTTGGAAAACAAGTTGACACAGGGAGAGCAATCAAAAGTTGGCTATTAAGCCAAGTATTTCCTTTACAGAATCACAGAATTAACCAGCTTGGAAAGACCATCAAGATTATCGAGTCCAACCCACCACCTAACACCTTCTAATTAACTAAACTAATGGCACTAAGTGCCTCATTCAGTCTCCTTTTAAACACCTCCAGGGACAGTGACTCCACCTTCTCCCTGGGCAGGCCATTGCAATTGCCAATGACTCTTTTTGTGAAGAACTTCTTCCTAACATCCAGCCTAAACCTGACCTGGTGCAGCTTGAGACTGTGTCCTCTTGTTCTGTCACTGGTTGCCTGGGAGAAGAAACCGATCCCCACATGGCTACAACCTCCCTTCAGGTAGCTGTAGTTGTAAAGAGTACAAAAGTCTGCCCTGAGCCTCCTCTTCTCCAGGCTAAACAACTCCAGCAAACAGCACTAGATGTGAAGGGGTAGCCCTCCCAGTTCACATACCCAATGATGATCTCTACATGCTTTATATATACTGACAGTAATACATATTCATTAAATGATGGGAAATTGTTCACATATGCATGGAAATATTTTAATAGGTAAAGTCCTTTTACTTCTCAATCTCTGCTGTCACTTTCTGACCTTCCAACAATATTGCAACCTCTTTTTGACGTTCTGACCAATTTCTTAGTGTGTGAATCTTTATTGCTTTAGCCCCTTGTTCACTGCAGCTCTGTCGTATTTTCTTCACTCTAGCCAGCTCAAGACCTCACTGTTATTTATGTCCAGAAGTCTAGAGGCTAATGGGAGAAGTTCCTAGCTGTAAGAAAAACGATTACTAAGTCTCTCTGCATCAAAGTTAACAAGCCTTGTAAAAAGGCTTTCAAAATCTTAAAGATAGATCTCAGTCAAATACCCTGAAACATCTTTGAAGACTGTGTCTGTCACGTAACTCTCAAGAGGAATACAGTAACACAGCAGTAAAGGTAATGACAACTATTAGGTAAAAAAAGACAGAACATATTCATTAGATAAATTCTAATACTGGTATCAAGAATGAGGCTTTCCTTGAGTCTCTATGGATACTTGCAGAGGACATCATAGTCCTTGTCAAGAACATGAACTGGAATATAGAAGGTTTAACCTCAACATGAGGAGAAACTTCTTTACAGTGAGGGTGACAGAGAACGCAATAGGCTGCCCAGAGAGGTTGTGGAGTCTCCTTCTCTGGAGACTTTCAAAACCCACCTGGATGTGTTCCTGTGCAAACTACCCTGGGTGATCCTGCCTTGGCAGGGGGATTGGACTTGATGATCTCTGGCGGTCCCTTCCAACCTCCAAAGTTCTGTGATTCAGTGATCATGATGTTGGATTGTCCATGAGGTCATCGCAGGGACTGCAGAGGCCTCAATCAAACTAACCAGCAGGGCACTGTTCTGTACAGACTGTTTCTTTCACCTTTGCCAGAGACACCTTCCTGGTGGCCTCTTTTCTCTGCGCAAGAACATTGCATAAGAGAGGCTGAAAGAGGTAAGTCTGGATCTGTCTGTCTTTGAGGAAACTGCAGGGTGAGAACAAAATAATGCAGCTGGATATGATCTCACTCAGCAGACACCAAACCCACAACAAGATGGATTTCGGCCCCAAAGATGTTAAGATTCCCTGACTGACTTAACGTCTTGCTGTTATAAACAGTCTACAGGGCTAGACTCACACTTCATTGTAGAAAAGTGTAATCCTCTGGGGTCCACGGCCATGTCAGAAAATAAAGATGTCAGAACTCATATGGTCAGACAGTAAAATAGGGCAAAGTTTCAGAAACTGTTTCAAGATTAAACGTTTTACACTGTATCAAGTCCAATTTCGGACAAACTAATTTATTCAGTCATGAGAGCTGATCAACTTGGGCACTGAAACAGGCAAGAACAAACAGATGTCACAGAACACTACACATTCACTTGTAACAAACAGAAAGCTTTAAAAGGTATTGGGGTGAACTGCATATGATTCATATATGGAGTATTAATGAAGTTTAAAGAAACGTAGCTTAAAATCAGATGTTCTTAATACCAATGAACTGGTGCATATAAAAAGAGAAGTAAGAAGGACTTTTTCTCATCATGGCATAAAACTGAGTTTTGCAGTACATAGACCTGTGGAAATCTCTGTTTCCATGTCAACTGGAAAAAAAAAGCAGAATTAGTCCTTACCAGCTGGTAACCTGAGTTAGGCAAATGGAACCTTACAGCAGGTAACTTAACCATCCTTTTAGATTCACTATGGTGAGATACAAGAGCTCTCTTATTTCACAGAATCATAGAATGGTAAGGGTTGGAAGGGATCTCTGGAGATTGAGTCCAATACCCCTGCCAAAGCAGGTTCACCTAGGACAGGCCATACAGGAACATGTCCAGGTGGGTGTTGAAAATCTCCAGAGAAGGAGACTCTACAATCTCTCTGGGCAGCCTGCTCCAGTATTCCCCCACCCTCACACAAAAGAAGCTTTCCCCCATGTAGAGGTGGAACTTCCCGTGTTCCTGTTTGTGCCCATTGCTCCTCATCCTATCACAGGGCACCAGTGAAGAGACTGGCCCCTTCTTGACACCCACCCCTCAGATATATGTAAACATTGATAAGATCTCCTCTCAGTCTTTTCTTCTCCACACTAAAGAGCCCCAGGTCTTTCCTCATAAGACAGACGTCCCAGTTGCTTAATCATTCTCATAGATCTCTGTTGGGACTCTCTTGAGCTTGGTTGCCCAGAATTGGACACAATACTCCAGAAACAGAGTAGACAGAAAAGAGAACCTGCTGGACACACTCTTCTTACTGAACCCCACGTATGCAAGACATTTGTGTAATCAACAGGATCAGGCAAAATTTAGTAAATTACACAGTAAATTAAGAGAATGACCTGAAGCAGGTAATTCATTAAACAGTTAATGAAACCACTTCATGTTAACACACCTGTAGCTTATATTCATGTTAAAAATGAAGCATTGGGACCACAAGCTCAAGGAGAAGTAGAGACATAGGAAAAAAAAAATGGAAGGAAAAGTATTTTAGAAGTTCTGTCCTACTCTCAGAAACAAGAGAGAAAATTCCTCTGAATCTACTCAGTCTGAAATAAAACGCATGAAAGAAAAAAAAAAATCACCCTGACTTCATTTGTGTGACTCCGATTATGCTCTTCACAGACACAATTTTTTCCCAAGGACAATTAAAACCACAGAACAATTACAGGCAGGACAAGCACTTCAAAAAACTTGCAAAACAGACCAAGAAACTGCCTTGCGTTCTAGATTCAGTATGACCATGCTCATTCTTTTGTGTTCTAGTTCTCATGCTAATGGACACTACTGCAAAAATCTTCTGTACAGGAGTGTGAGTGGATGCTTATTTTACACGTGTCTACTGCGAAGTTTTAAATTTACATCAGCTGTACATCTGACAGGTAGTTTTACTTGGCTCACAGTCAGGACAACTGCACATGCACTGGTCTGTGTAACTGGGTCCATCCCATCTAAGCACTTATTAATTTCTAGACTGAAAGGTGTGGAAAAAAACCTCAACCACCAAACAAGAAAAAATAACAACATTTCTGTAAAACATAGTTTAGGAATAAATGTGTTATTTCCTCTTACAGTGTCTTTTTATCTCTTGGAAAATCATGAAAAATGGTTAAAACAAAAAAAATTAAATCCTCTTCAGCGATAAAGCAAAACATCACTGTTTTGTTACATGAACACATGTTAAAAAGAGCTGAAAAGAAGAGATGGTAAGGAATAAATTGAAAGAGCATTTGCAATAATAAAATAAATTATACAACTGTTGTAGGTATGTAGTCCTTATTCAGCAGAGGTGAGTAATGCCCTGAACATTCTCTTCACTAGAGCCAAAGATCACTGGGCCATCAGTTTCTCACCTGGCATCCAGGTTACCACATCAAATTAGCTAGAGTTGATTTTTGACCAGTGAAATTGATCTGTTTTCTTAGTGGGTCAGGCTACCACAGACTGAAAAGACCAATTTTGACTCTGGAGAGTTCAGTGGCCTGACATCTCAAATTTTATAATGCCTCCGTTTATCTCTGCCAAATAATTTCTAGAATGCAAACGTTTGACTGTTATTAGCTGTTTGGTTTTTGTTTTTTTTTACCTGGCAGCCTCTTCAAACTGTATGTCATCCATAGACGCTGTCACACAAGACACACCAGCATGTTTCTCAGCTTCAGAACAGACACATGGACACACAATTAACACATTGCATTTGCAGTAGGGTATTCCCCTGTACACTTGTGCATGAGAGACAGGGAAAAAACACAGTAGATTGCAGATCTTCTTTTGATCACTCTAATGCAAATCTGCAGTGGACCCCTAGGAAAAAAAGAAGCTAAATATGGTTAAAGTTAATATTTACCATGAAATAAGGGTAACATCATGAGACGAGAGTAAATGATGGCAATGATCCCACTCAGTTTGAAAAGCTCTATTTAAGACCTTTTAAAATGAACATTTTAGTAAAAGAGTGCTAACAAGCATGTTGCAAGACAAAAACAGCCACAAAGCATTAAAAAGCCTACCCTCAAAATAGGGTCATGAATACTGTTTCTCTTAAACCAGAGCAGAAGTTTTGTCCATTAAGGATTCTCAGACACAGGACAAATGTCTACTAGATCATTAGTGTGGCCACAGCAGTGGAAAGCATACTTAGTGCTGTACTAAAACCACAGGAATTAAATAAAAACAAATACAAATGTGATGTAAAAAAATCAAAGCCAAGTACTTTTTTCTAGAAAATATATTTACCAAAGCTCAACTTGTGCTCATCATCTCCCTAGGAAACATTTGGCTATGAAGAATAATGCACCCTATTTGTATCAATTACAAAAGTTAATCTGGAGAAGATAAGTATCTTTACTACTAATATTTAGTAGCCCCTCTTTTTACAGCAAGGGAACCCTCACTCCAAAAATGCATCCTGAGTGAAAGAGGCAAAGAAGAGGACTAGCGGGAAAACCTAGAAAACAGCACCACACATTTGGCAGGAGTTCTTACTCTCAGGCAGTCCAGTATTTTTAGTGGTCATTTCAAGAAAAAACTTAGACGTTGCATAAGTTGTGTAAGCAGTTCCCACTGAAAATATGAGAGTAAAATATATGATGGCACTTACTAGAAACACAGCAAAACACACTGAAAGGGAAGAGGTCACTGACAACTAAGAGGATGGAGCTGGCACTGCGATAGGTACAAGGTGATGAGTAAGGTGAGGGTAGTCATAAATAAAACAGAGAAAGCAGCCAGTCAGCTCAATCACATCTGAAGCAAGAAGGTGCAAATCCCAGGCACTTGAAACTGTACTTGCTGGCACTAATGCAGGTCAGAGACAGTAAATCCACACAAATTCCTGCCTGGTATGTTGTGTTTGCTTTGACACAAAAAGCAAAGTGAGGAAAGATGTTTAAAAGCCACTATGTGCAACAGGATTAGCCCTGTGACATCCATGACTATTGCTGCTCTAAGCCTAATCAAGTAAAAGCAATTATGAAAGTGATCTTTGCTGGCAGATTTGTAATTGATTAGGATCACCACAGCTTAACTAAGGTCCAGAGAGCAAGGACAAACTTGTAGCAGCTGGGGCTGTGCCACTTCAGCGCAGGGACTCAGGTTGAGGGGCTGCTGAGCTCAATTCAGAGTCTCCGTCAAAAAGCGCTGTTAACGGATGAATCACTGTAGGGCTGAAATACAGTGACTCCTTCATGCTAAAATAAATCTAAAAAAAACGCGGTATGATCATACCGGGAAGTTGCTACATGCTACGTAGTTTCTGGGTTATTGTGTGGGACAAGTTCTCCAGGATCCCAACTCTTCCTATGTAAGAACAGCGGATTACATAAAGCTGCACCGAGCGCGGCACACACCTACGCAGCGAGCGCTCCACGGTCACCGCGTCGCATGGAGACGCCACGCAGACACGAGTTCCCCAAATATACCCGCTATTCTCCGCTAGGCTCATTATGGGCTGCTAATGTATGCAGCTGTACTTGGAAACGGAGTTCAGTGACAGACCCATGGCAGAGCCTTGGGTTTTCTTCGTGCTTTTGATGCCACTTTCGCTTCCAGAAGTTAGCTGAGATTATAGAAGTTTTCGAAGCTGAGTTAAACCAGGCACAGAGTGCTCTGCACGCTGATTGGATTTGTGGTTGTTGGTTTCTTTCCCATCCATGCGCCAATATTCTTAAATTAGTAGGTTTCTTCTCTTTTTTCCCATCCCCCTTTTTTCCCCTCAGCCGCTTTTTTTCTCATCCTAACCGCCCCTGTCTCTCTTCTCTTCACTCTCCCCTAAGATGTGACACTTCTCTCCATCCTCACATGCTTTCTCACTCCCTTGATGCCTTTTCCTAATCTGAACCATCGAAACTCACACCCCTCCTTGAACTCTTCCCTCAAGCATCCCCCACCCTCCCCTGCCAGCTCCCCAGGGCCAAAATTTCGCCCCCTCCTCCCCTGTCATTGGCCAGTGTCGTTACGAGGCAAAGAGGACGCTCTCCCCACTCAGGCGACGAGTTTAAGGCACCTTTCTGAAGGGAGGAGGGAGCACACCGCGGGGCCTCTCCCCGCCGCCCTGAAACACCTCTCCTCGCCAGCCGCCGCCCTCAGGCCCCCGGCCCCGGCCGCCTGCCGGAGCGTTGCCGTCCCTCTACCTGCGAGGCAGGCAGTCGCATCCATCCATTTGAGGAGCTGCCCGGCGCTCAGCTCGCCGCGGTGGTTGGAATGGGCCGGGAAGACGGTCTGACACATGCAGACATCGCCGCCCGCCACCGCTGCCGTCCCGAGCCGCTCCATGGCGCCGGGAATGACGAGGGCAGCGGCGGCCGCAGCTCTCTCCCCGGGCACGGAAAGGCAGCAGTGCTGCCACCAGCCCAGCCTCTCCACTGCCTACGGTGCTTGGGCGGGTCCGTCCCGCCCCAGCGCTCCAGGGCAGAGGTGGAATCGACCCGGCCCGGCCTCCGACGCTGCCAACACGAGGGATGGAGCTTGCACGCCGACAGTGCCTGGGGTGCTGGATCGCGAACAAGGGCACCGCAGATCATACGGGGGTCCCGAAGGTGAGAGGAGGCTGGCAGCGGGACTGCGGCCCACTTTTACAGCCCTGCTTCCCGTTTCCATCCCGTGCTCCGGGACCTCTGAAGCCACCTCATGGCCTAGCGTCAGCCGCCGAGAGCCTGTACTGTAGCCACTGGTGGTTTTCGGCATGCACTTTACCTGCTAAATTATCTATGATTTGTCTCGGATTATTAAATAAATAAATGAAATCAGTCTTGCTCTCTCATCACCAACTTTACAGCCTGGCAGATGGGCCCAGAGATGACAGTTCCCATGTCCAGATGCTGGTGGCCCTGGTAGGAAAGTGCCATAGCCTAGTGAATCAGTGTCACTGCTGCCATGGCCATTTTGGCACCTATCTTGGTGGCCACAGTTCCAGTCAGGCATTCCTGCATAAGTTAGTAACGGGTAATCTTAGAGAGGGCTCCTTCTTTCCTTTTTCCTCTCGTGTCTGGTAATGTACTGCAGGATGTTGCTGGTCCTGCAAACTACGAAAATACAATGAAGGAAGGAGACTCAGTGTGTCAGCAGGCACTGCTGAGGAAGAGAAGAGCAAATGCTTCTCAATCATCAGGAAGGCCCACTTTTGACTATTGTTGTGGATACAGCTTTATTACTATAGAAGGCTCAAGAGAGGAGGTTGGAGACCCATAAGATAACCCTCATAAGCCCAGCCCAGCCCACCAGCTGGGCTTACGGGATGTTAAGGCAGGATTGTTCAGTGGAGTAAACTTGTTGCTTCAGTATAGCAATGTGTGACCTGCAAATGATCTTTAAGGGAAGACTTCTATTTGACTCTGTGGTATATTGCACACACACATGCCCACTATAGTTTTCCATAGAGCAGCAAGACTGTTTTCAGCCTTTCCTTTTTATTATCTAGCTACAACTTGCTACCCACAATTGCAGCGACAGGCTTCCCGAGATTGTTAAACATATAGAACTAAATTTATACCCTGAAAGATCCAGTCTTAACATCCAGGAAAATTTGGACTTCTAACAAACCTACCTCACCAAGCCAGTGTTTCCCAGTGCAGTAGGGATTTTCTTCCGCATGGTCTGTTGCTATCATTGCACTACAGCATATCTCTGGTTCTTTGTCGCATATTCTTTTGGCAACAGGATGGCTGTACCATCACAGTAGTTACACTCCAGAGGATACTGGCTCTGAAAATGAGCATGCTGTGTTATCCCTTAGATTTATTTCTAGTCTGCTGCTTCAGGGAAAAAAAAGGTTTTCACTGATTTCTCTTTCCTTCTTTGACTGGCTTCTGTGAAGGAAAGAAACACTCTTTTGGAAGTGGCGGTGTCATACCTCAGTCTTGCTACCTAAATGGAGTTTGTAAACTATTGTTTTCCTTCCTTGCATAGTACACATGACAAAAACTCATGTACCAACTTCTCACACCATGGATTCTGGATAATAACCCATACTGTATATATTGTCTGCTGTGAGATAAGGAGCTACAAATCTCATTTCACAGAGAGGTAAAGTCTAAATCTGCTCACATTTAAACTTCCTGAAGTGCGGGGAGGAGTATGTGTTTTAGCGCAAATGGTCAGCCAGTCTGCCTTAGGAGGAACTTTAGGGTAACAGAATAGATAATTTCTCTCAGTTCTGTTGGTGTAAGAAAAAGCTGCTATTTGGAAAACACACCTCAGAGATGCACATACCTCTTGATTTCTAGGGGAAGGACACTAGGTGAAACAAGCTACCCTTCAAGAACAAGAATGGCTACCCACAATCCAAATGACCATGTCGGACACTTGGCAGACACACTTGGAGAGTGAGGTGAGGGAACTCACAGACTAAAATGTCCTTTCTTAAGCTGCATTTCTCCTATTTTTAGACCCACTCATCAGCTGAGGTAGTTGTGTCTAATGCTTGCCTTCCAGTTGACTTCATGGGAGTCCTTTAGTTCCACTGGAATAACTGAATATTTTACAGTTTTCTTTGTATTTATCCTCAGAAAGTACCTGCAAGATCAATCTCCTTTCATAGCTGAAAAATTAGCAAACTTGTTACTGGTTTAAATTTTCAGAGGAGATCTGTGCTTTGCAAAGGTTTCCCATTTGAAAAGTATGTTTTGTAGCACAGTAGGCTGTACCAGCACTTCTGGTATCACCACCAGATGAAGGTAGTTGGAGCAACCCTGTGTAGCTGAAGTGATCTGTAAAAAGCATCTTTGTGAACCATCAAGATTTCTCTTTACTGATGCCCCCAGCAGTGAGATGTCAAAGAAAGATAGAGGCTACTTTACCTCCCCTACATCCAAATCTACACATCAGTCAGTCACTAACTTTGGTAAAATTGTTCTTCTCAAATGAAAACTGACGTTGAACTTAACTTCTGAAGTCTGGTTAACCAACTAAGAAACTAACTTCACTGAAAACTGTTGTTTGCTAACGCAGTTATAAAAAGTAGTTGTCATTAAATGATTCCCACTTAATGGTGTGTGGCTTCTCCTGTTGAACTGAAATAGTAGCGACAAGAGATGTGATACTGTTTTAAATAAATTTACACAGCAAAACCAGAATGGACATCAGATTACCTCCTATTAACATGCATTTCTACTTGAGGCATCATTAACTTTAAAAAGCTATGTGCAGCTCAGTAGTGTATGTCACCAGTGTGGCGAAGAACAAGCCACAATGCAATGACTGTAGAATTGTACCAGCAGAGGTAATTTTATTAAGTTCAATATTAGATGTGAATAAATCTTGTGTAAAGTAAAGCCACTATGGCTAGTAAGAAATACTATACAATCATGCATTGCTTAGGCAAGCTGGCATTCCCCTCCATTAGTCGTGTAGCTGTCCCAGACCTCTATTCCATCCATGTCCGAATTCATTCTGAGAAATGGTATAGAACAAGAGTGTAGCAAAGAAGATCCAATTATGAACCAAAATTCCACAGAAGTATGTAATGTAGAATTGTCTTTTTGGTTTCTACTAAAATGCCTTCTGCATAACTGCAGAGCTTTAGTGTTCTGTGGAAAGTAAGACTAATGTGATAATCATGACATCATTAACACTTCAACAAATATTTCCTTACTAATGGAGACAGCAGCTGTACGACAGGCCTCCAAAATGTGTATTTTTAAGGCTGTGTTAAATACAGGTGTCAGTTACTGCAGTACATCAACTACCTTGTGTAGCTGTGCACCTTTGTAGAGCATATACATCTACATTCTTGAAAAAAAATGTCTGGCTGACTCAAGCTTTAATATGTTATTTTCATAACCCTACTTATTTTATAGGAAAAAAGGGGTTGTTTTCTTGACACAGCTTGTGAAAATACAAATGCTTCTTGTAAAATGAAACTTTATTCTAAAATGTATCCAAAATTGCAAGACACAAGCACCATTAAACAGATAAATAGACATATATTTATGTACAGAGCATCAAAACACAAAACAATTGTTAATATAATTCTTATACCATTTTTAATGAGTATCCATCAATAAAACTTTACAATTTAAAGAAGACTTTTCAGTTGCAAAACAGTTGTAAAATCATATGTATAAATTATGTTTACTACAATTCCAATAACAGAGGCAAAGTAAAATACAAAAATAATAATCAATACTGCAAATTCAAATACAAAACCCAAAGAAATGCTGCACAGGTACATATGTACACTGGATGAATTCATGCAGCTAGGCAGTGCAACAAATTAACTGCTGAGTTTAACTTATCACAAAATGGAGCAACCAGGTTGGCAAACAGAAGAAAACACATTTTTGTAATAAATCATAGTGCATTTTGAAGTTCGACTTTACAAAATGATTGTTGAGTGATATACTTCTACAATTCCCCATGTGATCTGATATTCCCCAACTCCTTTCCTGCAAAATAAAACACAAATGACAAAAGCTAAAACCCCCACTGTAGTATGGAGTCTGATGTACTGGTACCATTTGGTTTTTTTTTTTCATTCTTGGTATCAGACTTGTTTGCAAGTGTCCATGTCCACAGGGACAAGCGTTACTTCTTGCTACCAGAAGTTAATCTTTCACACTCCAAAGCTATCTCCATAAACTCAATCTCACATGATGCTTAGACTGCAGTGGTTTAAAGAGACAGAGCTGAGCCTTGAAAAAAAGAACTCTTCAATCCCTGCGAAGCACAGAGAGAGAGTAAAACAGAGGATAGAGAGACCTCATCATTCCTGAAGCTCCTATTCCTAATTGCTTTAATTACTTAAACACAGAATAACAAGAGGCTTTTATGGCTTGGATGAAATTTATGCTAATTTGCTGGGCAAGCGCAAAGCCCTTATTTCTCCACAGGGCTTGCCTTTCACAGTGCAGAAGGCTACGAAACTGTTTTGGTTGGTGAAAGGAAGCCTCAGGCAATCATCTCAAAAAATACTTCAGTGGTTAAAAACAAAATTTTGAGAGACAAAGAAATAAAATCTAAATGGAATCTCTTAAAAACTCTGGTTTCTTGAGTAGCTGCGATGCTAAAACATGGCTGTTCACCTTTCAGTTCTGCGTTGGTTGGTGTATCATGAACATGTAGCTATAACTGAGGTTCATACTGCATTGAATATTACTGGTTAAGTGTCAAAATTAGATGAGATACAATTACACACTTTGACACTTTTGTTTGGGTTTTTTTTTTTCTTAAAATCTGAAGTGATAAGCACGCTCAGTGTTTTCGCTAGGAAGTTACTGCTAAAATGCTACATTTCTTTTCTGAGAAGACGTTAATTTACAGCAGCCTGTCAACTACTGAAGAGTTGCCCCCTGCATCCTTTCTGCTTCCAATACCCCCTTTTAGAAGCCATTGCCAACTTTCAAGTTAGTGGGAGTTTTGAGCAGAAAAGGATGCAGAAAAACACCTGTATTGGGTAATCAATGTAGCAGTTTATACAGCAGTATTTCTAAATTTCCAGCATGCAAGCACATGTAAAGAGAAGCTAAGAGACAGCATGCAGCAGTGATACGGCATTGTGCTTATGTCTGATCAGAATACTAGGGCATTTTCACCCAGGAAAATATAAATGTTAGACCCAGAAGACTCAAATAGCCAGTATTAATGAAGCCATCAGCTACTATGTAGTAAAGAACACCCCAAAAGAGGTGAGAAGTTTGTCTGCTCATAGCTTATAGATACTGAAGCTGAAGAGAATTACAAAGGCACAATACAAGCCTATATTTCTTGTAGATTACATATATTAATATATTTTTGCTCATACCACCTCAAGATATTGAATGGTAAAATAATAACTGAAGATGCAAATGTTAATTGAAAAATAAGCACTAAAAAGAAATGATTGCTAGAGAAGATAGCTCATTACTTGCTACATTTCCACCCTTCCTGCATGGTGAGCTTATCCACTTTTCCTCCAGTGGCCAGCAACGCTCATCAAGATATTCAAAGAACAAGCTGATCCACTGAGAAAACAGGAAGAGTGTCAGACAACAGACAGAATGGCTTTACAGATCTGTAAAGTTGTCAGTAAGTGGCTGCCACAGCAATCTTTCCCACTGCAACTGTCTTACCTTTGGCCCAGAATTTACTGAGCACCCAGAAACAGTAACTGGAAATTCATACCCATCTTCATGCAGAGATGAGGCTAAGATAATCAGTGAAGCTAACATTTTGGTTAAGTTCAGCACTCAAAATACTGAACAGCAGGACAGGGATTGTACTAGTATATCATAAATAACAATTCTCTTTTTTTTTCTATTCATAGCTACACAAGATGCCTGTCATTTTCCACACAGGATGACTCACAGCTCAGGAAATAAGGCAAATCTATCAATACCACTCCTGTTAAAACTCATATAAAAATCACACCTACTTTTGTGTGATGAAGTTATACGACAACTTTGGAGGCAGCTGCTGTCTCAGCCCCAGCTGTGAGAATGTGGACACCTCATGAAGTGCAAGTTAGAACCTTCAACGTTTTCATACTTAAGCTATTCCTCAGTTGGCAACAAGACTGATACAACTTGCTGTTATGATTTCGTACCAGCAGTTAATGGAGAAAGATAAGTTGAACTAGAACAAGGTAGGTGTATGGTGCAAGCCTGAGGTGATACTTCCTGTAAATGGGCTTTGCTAATCTGCAGTAACGGTGTCTGAAAAGATCAGGTCTGTCTAAAACTGGACACTTTCCTCATCTCCAAACCAGCATGTAAAATCATATACAGTTACTACAAGTTTACAAAAAAATCCCCCATAAACTCCCATTGCTACCTGTACTTTCACAACCCTAAATTAGGAGCTCCTAGATTTATCCCCTAAAACTCTCAGGGATGAAATCTTTAGCCATCCCTAGAAAGCATGAGCATTAATATCTCAGTTACAACCTCACAGCTGAATTTAAAAGCAGCATATGCTATTGCTGGTGTTGATTCTTCTATGCATTTGTTTCTTCGTGTGTTACTTTCAGTGAATGAATGAGTGCAGGCAAAGAGAGCCCAATTTACAGATACAGGCAAGGATTTCTAGGCAGGCATAAACCTAGAAATGTTCAAATAAGTCATTCAAGGTACACCAGTTTATAAAAAAAAAGGAAGTGAAGACAAAGATGACAGCAACTGTGGGGCAGAAATCTTGAGTTTGAGATTGAAGGTCTCAGAAACTCATATGGTAGCCACTCAGATTCAGATTCTTAGGAGCTGCATTATTCTTTCCTACACCAGGCTTAAATAAGTAAGACTTTCGCATAGCAGGATACAAAGCTAAATATAAACACGTGGATTTATTCATTCCACCTAGTTGTAGGCCCTTAAAAGTGTGCAGGATTCATCAGTGGAGAGCGCAATTGCTGCCATATTCAATACTCCAGAGGCATCTCCTCTTCTGTCATTCCTCCGACTTAAAGAAGAGACCTAGGCTGGTAAGTCTTAGGTAGCTACAATTAGGGTAGGATGAATTAGACCACAGTGTGGAGCAGAAACAAGTGGTGGTACAGTATTACCATTACAAAACACAGTCGGTAACAGCCTTGTCTGAGGCTCCAACCCAGATACACTTTGTGGTTGGTGACCCACATGGTTCATGTCTTTATGGCTCCCCAATCTTGCAAGGAATTTTAAAACATAAAAGTAAGGCTTGATTTTACGACCTTGTGTCCCTTGTTTGGGTGCTAGACAAGGGAACTTCCTTGAACATCGGAGTCCCAGAGATGTGCCACACTGGTGATCAGAGGCACTCTCTGAGGGGAAGGTGTCTGAATATACATATGCACACAGGGTTGTGTTTTGGTACAACAAAACCAACACTGCCAAACTTCTTGGCACTTCAAAACAGCTGTGGAAAACAGCTGTATGTTTCAAAAAGGAAAATGAAAGATGGGAAGCTTTCAAAGGTAGCTGTTTTCTGACACAGCCAAATGGCTTCACGTGAAGATGTATCTGTGATACAACTCCTTCCAAGGGCTGCAGCTGGAAAACTTACAATGCCCCAAAGCAAGATCCTAAACCATTTGGAAAGGGATCACTGTCAGGCAGCGTGTTGGACCTTTCATCAACAGAGATTACTGCCCTTCTGAAACCATCCCAAAAGCTGCTTTCAGAAGTTACACACAAGGTCTGGAGGAGTTGGGAGTGGTCATGATGCTAAAAAACCACTTACACATCCACATATTTATGATGCTGTGGAAATTTTGTACAGTCTTTTTTAACTCTTTCAGTATGGCATGGTTTGGCTCTTTGTGGCAACTGCCAATAATGAAGACAAAGCACACACTGAGGAGAAATACAGCTGTTCTGAAACACACAAACTTTCTGAGATCCCCATTATCAATATTAATGCTTAAGGTCAGAGGCAGTATCAAGTTTTGCATGTATTTCTTTACATGAATATTTATATTGACAAATTAAATTTAGTTCTTGCTGGTTTGGAAAACTACTAAGATTTTCTATACTTTCAGAGACTGGGGTTTGAAGATTAGTCTAATTTATGATGCTTAAGGTAATTCCGCCCCCCCCAAAATAGACTTGCCCAATTGTTTAAACATGACCTGCAAATACTTGGGGTTATGGGATGAGGATTACCCTGTTGTTTTGTGTGAAGAGTTGAAGTAATCTGCAGAAACTTTTTTTTTTTTCACTTTAGAAATACAGGGAATTTATCTACAGAGTGGCTTGGAAATGTAAGGAACATTTATTGCAAATGCTCAAAGTTTTACATGAAAAGGTGAAGGTGCAAAGTCATTTACAAAGACTGCCTTTATTCAAAAGATTAACCTAGTAATTTAAACTATCAATAAAAACAAATAAAACACAGAACTTAAAATAATACAAGTAAGAATCCCCTTCAACTTTCCCAGCTTTTTAATTTTTTTCACTTTTTTTTTCACATTGTCTTTCATTAGTCTAGACAAGACTTGAATTTCCGATGTCAGAAGCCAGCAAAGAACACATACACATTTTCAAGTCTTTGCTGTGCATCATAAAATACCAAAAAATAATCCAGAGTTCAAGAATTCAGATTATTTTTCTATCTCAATAAACAGACAAATAATTAAATTCTTAAAACACTGCCTCATGTAAAGCCTGTCGTAGCTGGGGACGAAGACACAACACGAAGGCAGTGTTTTACCTCCTGCATACCCTCAGAGGTGGGTTTCTGCCCTGGCACTGATGCAGAAGTTTCTGGACTAAAGACACCAGAGGAACCACTACTATGTCTTTGCAAGGAAGCCTGCAGGCTGGCAGGTCTTTCTGCGACAGTCTGCTAAGGTCCCATTGGTGCCTTGGCCAGGGAACATCAAGAGGAGAAACCTTCCTCCCTCCTGTGCAGTTCCCTGCACAGGGTCTGATCTCTCAGGCTTGCAGGTACCCATAGTTGGAAAGCAGGCACTGTGCACCCATCAGGGAGCCATGGAGCGTGCTCATCTGCAGATGCCTGTTGTCTGCTAAAACCCAATCCCACACTCTCAAAAAGGATATGAACTAGGCTGAATTCTCTTACATTACATTTAATATTCCTGTAAATGGCTTGTATAGCTGCTGTTTGAAATAAATTCTGAAACCACTAAGCGTGCTTAACAAAGCTTTAAACTATATGTGAACAGCAAGTTTCGATGACAGAACAAGTACTGTTGTAGCGTATAATACACAAAGCTGTACAATCAAAAGCCACCTCTTGCTTCAAAACAAGAATTTACAGTAGTAAGCAATGGTGACAAGGTTTCTTACACAAAACCTACAGGAATTTACAGAATATGCATGGATCACTGAGGTTATAATGCCAGCAGTAGACTACACAGAGTATCTTGTGCAATGTGAACAAAGTTGACAATAGTTTACCAATGCTTTAAGTAATTCACATAAATATGCTAACCCACCAGTTATCAAAATTTCCTCCTCTCCACACCAGAAACAAGTGTTTGCAGATGCATGTACAGTAATCTCAAAAAAAAAAATATTTTCTGTCGTTTTAGGCAAACATGCACAAAACAGATGCACTGCAACATTTTTGCACAGGGATACTTGCCACAAGGAAAGAAAAAAAAGAAAGAAAAAAAGAAAGAAAAAGCCCTCAAAATTGGTGTCTAAGCAATACAACATTTTGATTCACACTTCTCAAAACGGCCACTACAAGGCTAAAAAAGTTTATTGTATGGATGCTTTTTATCCTGAAAAAATATAATAAAAATTTACTTGGTTCTCAACTAAGAGAAAGCTCCAGCTTCCACTTAACTCATGTCACCCTTCCATGTCTGTATTTCAGCCCTACTTTAGGAACTTGTATTTTCTTAATTAACCATTAATGTAAAATTTAAATCAAATCAAAATCAGGAGTTAATCAGAAAAAAATAAAACAGACTTGGGAACAGCTTATAGCTGCTTTGAACATTATGTTTCTAGACAGCAATTTAGCAAACACTGCTTCTTTTCTGCTGAACTGTTGGACATGTTCTGTGCTCCTGATTAGAGAAGGTCTTTGACATGTGCTGGAAGGGCACGTGCACTTTGCTCATCTGTAACCAAAGGTGTGGCCTGTGGATATTGTAGTGCCTGGCCCACAGCCTGCCTAGATCAAGAAATCCAACTTCTTTGCTTGGGATTACAGACTCTGCAGGGTGCACCTCTGCATTAAAAAAGAGAGCAGCTACTGAATCCTAGCTTTGGCTGCTAACATGCTTGTTGTCAGTAACATACTTTTCAAACTCTCCTAGTAAATTACAGCTTTAGTGAATGTCTACTTCAATTAAATATGCTCTATTTGGATTTGACTTTCCTCTAGTCTGCATGGCAATCATCAGCTTTTGTTTCAAGCTATTTTATGTCTAATGCCTGAGTCTGTGAGATGCTAACTTTCAGACTCTCGCACAGTAAGAGCTCTCAGGATATTGTACTGCCACTCTGCTCTTCTTGTTACACTCAGTGTCTATAATGAAATTAACTCTCTACGGTAGGGCTCTAGTTCCAGATGTGAAAAACTTTCTGTATGTTTATTGGGCAAATAGTTCTTATTTTTGTGCAAAGATCAGGCATAGTACATTTAATGGGAAAATCCAAATGAGAGAGAGGAACCCAGGAAGATTAAACAACAAAAACAAAGCCTACAAACATCCAGTTCATCCAGTTGATAATTTGGCTCCTCAAGGACTGGAGCAGTTGTTCCATAGTAATAATTCTTCACAACAAAAGCGATTAGTGATGATTCTCTCTATAGGGACAAACATAAGTTTGGTCACGGTTATTGTTCTAATTCCCTCTTCATCTGAGGGACTGCAGATATCGCTGTAAGAGACCAAACTTCTAAATTGTATGGTCTATTTCCTAGTACACCCAGGGTATAGAGAATGCATCACCTTTCAAAATCCCCATGTTTTGTGCTGATTCTCTATGAAAACTGGTCCAAAACTCTTAGCAAAATTAGGCTTCATGTCTCAGCATTGTAAAATCTTAAGGGAGCCCCAGACCTAACTGCAAGAAGAATTGTTCGAGTTCTCAAGAGAACAGCGAGGTAGCGTATGAATACCTTATTTCTGAACACACACCTGGTGGATATGTTATACAATCCTTAATTACCAGAACAAGCC
Organism: Tricholaema leucomelas; assembly: GCA_013400475.1. Lineage (NCBI taxonomy): Eukaryota > Metazoa > Chordata > Aves > Piciformes > Lybiidae > Tricholaema lacrymosa > Tricholaema leucomelas. The sequence continues at coordinate 120,341 of WAAF01017156.1, forward strand.
TGCCTGACCACTTGGCTACTCTTCTGAGAGATACAACCACAGAAACCTGCACAGCTAAGGGGCAGCCTGAATCATCTATGAGATACAGTGAAAACACAGAATAGATAAATGACTGTGAATTAGGATTTTACAAAGTCATACATATCAGATGTTAGTCAATCCACTTTTTAGGGATGTGGAAGGAGCTTTCAGCGTAAGGTCCAGCTGTATTTTACACAGCAGCTAGGTTGAGTAAATATTGGTTTGATCTGATTTCCCCCAAACCGTATCTTTTTAGCAAATATTTATGATTCAAATAAATTAAAAAAAAAAAAAAAGTAATTTGTTTTCTCAGTTTCTTTTGTACATTGAAATTCAATAGTGGCTAGAAAGTGACCATGTCAAATTATAACTGAAAACTGCATTTTTATTAAATGTGAAAACATGTACCCAAGAAAATCTTTATACATTTTTATGGCAAGCTTTCCCATTACATGAGAGACTTTCTTACACATTTTAAGATTAAAGGAAGAACAGTGGCCAAAGAGAAGTTTGGACTAAAATGGCAAAGCTGTTACCTATGGCTGCACAGTTTAAAACAAGATGGAAGGACAAGTTCACAAAAAATAGCTCATGTAGTAATGAACAATGCTGTAATAAACTAAGAAAGAGAAGAAAGCCAAATTTGTTCCATGTATCAGTACTAGATACATAAACATGCTCCTGAATTGGTAAAATTGTTGAAATAATGCCTCTTTAGGGAAGACTTAATTTGAGCTTCTAGACTGACAACGCTCAAGCGTGGTTTTAGCACATTAGCAATTCTGCTTTCTTGAAGGATACTACTTAATTCTTAAATCTGTTTAAAATTAACTTTGTGCAGGCTTTATTTCAAACCACTGCGAATGTATTTGCAGGATCAGAGTTTTAATGTGCTGAGTAGATGTTCCATTTATTTTCTCTAAATTTGTTACTCTAATTTGTTTCCAAGATAACAGCACTGGCAGACAATTTGCATGCATGCGCTCAAAGCAGTAATTTAGATGAGGACTTCTTTTTCATTTTTCCAGGTTGAAATGTAATCTTGGTAATTTCATCAGACCCTCTTTATTTTGCACTGTTTATTCAATTTATATATCTGCCAAATAATGTCACACCACAGATAGATTATATATTTCACTCAGCTCAGGGTAAAATCCTACCAAAAAATGATCTTATGTGAGTGATTTCATCAAAGCCTCAGTGGGACAACTGGCATCAGCAGCAGCTTATATGTTTGGAAAAGTGAAGAAAGACGTGCACACTAGAATTTTGCAGTTGTTTTGTATCATTAAAACCTGAATTAGATCCTTAGTGTGATCATTTTGAGGAGAAGCGAGCTGTTGCCACTGAAAGAGGTTTTGGGGGTTTACTTTAAAGATGTGTCTTGTCAGGATCCCCGTCCTCAGGACCCAACCAAACCTAAGTGTGTCCAGGAGAGGAGCTGTGGTTATATCATCACTTACAGTGAATTAAAGAAAAATAAATTTACCTGTGCTGATCATTTATTTCATATTGTTAAACTCCATTTTACACTTTCCAAATGCAAATGTGCAGGGGTCTAATACTGAAGAATCCAGTGCATATTTAGCAATAACAACAAAGAATTAGAGCTGACTATGAACAGGAGATAACACTTTAAAATAATTAGCTGATCTGAGAAGTAGAGATCAGTGCAACATATATCAACTGAAAAGTCATGTTAACTGGCAAACTGAAAAAAAAGAATAAAATATTTAACACTGAATATTGTAACAGCTGATCCCTCACTGAATTACCCATATAATTCCAAATCATCTTTACATGGAGTATTTCACTTGCTAGCCACAGAGTAGGGGAAAATTCTAATTATTTTTATCCAGCTCAAGGAGCTGTCTTTTTGACACATGAATTGCTATCCATACAGAAGCAAGACTCCATTAACTTCTTTTTAATTTATTTAAAATAAATAATTAGCATACTTGTTTCTTGTGTGTCCCCACTGCAAGGGAAAGCAACAGCTGGGTTGTCTTAGGACATGTGGCATTTAATCCTATGTTAAGGAGAGAAGGTTGGTGAGTCTGAATGTTACTACCACCTCTGAATATGTCACCCATTGCTTGTATGGGCTCTGCATCCAGCAGGGTTCCAAACAAGCTAGCATATGTAGGCTTAGCTACATGCTGATGGATGACCCTCTGATCGGGAGACTGTCACTCCAAGATGCCTTTTGAGTAGAGCTAAGGCACATTTATGTTGCTGGGCAGCTAACAGTGTGTCAAGACTCAAAGTTACTGCCATGTTTTTCACATGCATGAAACTCAGTCTGCAGTGGAGGGGGGAACCCAGAGTAACTGTAGTTCCTCTGCATGCTCGGACAATTAAGAAAATACCGCAATGCATACATGCAGGTATCCATGTATTTTTTTTAATGCACATGTCAGGCTACGTGCTTTATGTGTGATTCATACAGCTTCTTCCTTGCTCTAGACCCTGTTCTTGCCTACACAAGGCTTAGAGATGGAGATAAAATCTGGGCTACATGGAAATAGAATCTTGGTATGAATACTTATTTTTATATCCAGCAGGTAAAAGACTACTTTCACTGTAAAATTCCCAAAGGAATCTCATTTTCAGCTGATTTCTACATAGCCAGAATATCTGCCAGAGTTTTCATAGTGTGAGAGCTTCATTACTCCCTATTTCTGCTGCTTAAGATTTCATCACTCCTGCTTTTAAAATGCCTTACTTTAACCTTGCCTGAAACACCCATTTATGATCTCTTCATTAAAGAGAGAAACTTATCTGAAAACTCACTGTGGAAAAACAATCCTGCAACTGGACAAGTTCTGACATTATCAATAATGCTGTTGCATAAGGACAGATACAAACAGCAGCTACTTTACACACTGGTATCTAGTTTCTAGCATAAAGACTAGTGGGAATAAAAAGTCTGCTTGGAAAAAGTCTTTCTTTCCATGTTAATACACTGTATATAACTAAAATCCTGCAAGGGTTCATAAGCAAAAGAAAGAAGTCAAGTGAACAAGCTTAATGCATATTTAAAAATAAAACCAAAAAGGATATGTGGAATTTTAAAGTTAGGTATTTAGTATGTAAGATTGTTTTCAACTGCAGAACTTATGAATGTTTTTTATCACCTGATCCTACCAACACACCTGTAAGTAACTTTACTTCTGTGCATAAGCAGAGACATGTGAGCATTCCCTACAGAAAGCAAGATGACTTTGTTTCCTTATATTCTGACAGTAAGATAGGCAGTGAGTATTCAAGCAGATCTCCCAAATCTAAAGTTCTGCAATCTTGCACATCTTTCACCCACTGGTCTCTGGGGCTATGTAGGTATGAGAAGGGCTGAACACACATAGCAACTTGCAGTATCCGGGCATAGAATGACAAGTTACAAGAGGCAGATCTCCCTTCATTTTGCAGCCAGGAATATATTTACTGAGATCAATGCTGCTGTTTAATGATGTAAATGTTTTGGAAAAGAAAATGAAAAGGGGAAATGGAAGATTGCATAGAAAAGAGTTCAAAAGAGCTACAGAAGAAAAATTATGTGCCTGAAAGGATGTTATGCTCTTGCATATAAATCAGGACAACATTTTCTGATAGTGACATTCAATATGTGTTGGCAGCTCCCTTTAAGAGGTTTCTTTGCACAGGTTTAATTTAATGGTCAGACTTTAATCCTTAACAGGTGCATAAAGGTAAAATATTGCAGATAGTACCAAATTCAGAAAGAAAAAAATCAAGGCTCTGATTAATACTAAGCCTTGATACTGCTTGATTTTGCCACAGTATGAAGCTTCAGTGGCTCCACGTGCTCTGCCTTGTAAGAGAGCCCTCAGTGATGCCACTGCAGGCAGCAGCTGCATGGCTACTGGACACACTGCTTGCCTGCAGGAGCTCCAGCTTGGCATAAGAGAGGACAGGGGGTTCCCTGGGGATAAAGAGCAGACCCCAGATGCACTCAATGGTTTAAAGAGCTCACCTGAGGGCACACTGATCTGGTGTGCTAATGGGCTTTAGCACCTGATGCACAGTCTAGACGTATCCATCTATCTTAGTCCAGTAGCAGTGACATTACCTGACTGAAGCTGGGCAGAGAAGAGTCCTGAAGTACTTAGAAGGCTACCAAGGACAATATAAATGCCAAATGCAGGCTGCAATGATGCCTGGACCCTGCCGTGTTTGTGAGAGAAGGTGGTGTGCACTGGGGACAAAGCCACTGAAACCAGTGGTATTAGTGACAACAGCAAAGGGTCTGAGGAAATTAGATCTGGTTTTGTGGTTTTGCAACTCTCATCGATAGTAGGGGCTTCTAGAATCTTTTGAGCCAGCAACAAAGTGTCTTCCAAAGACAAGCAATTGAACTAATTATCATTGCCACTGGGAGTAAAGTCAACAAAACGAAACAATGGCTATCTAATTTATGTTTACAACTAATTGAAATAATTATTAGGATGAATACTACCATATTTTTTGAATATTTTAACATAATTTTAAGCCTCCAAAAGTTTGATCTTTGAATAGCCCTAACAAAAATGTAAAAAGTGTTATTTTTTACTTTCATATATTGTATGTGTAATTATATATGAAAATAAAAATTAGTTAGGAGCTTGCAGTATTCTTTACACATCCTGTTATGTGCAGTTACCATCACAATAAACCCATTACGTATGCTTCCTTATCATAAGTTCATTAAAGAAATCTCATTGCAAACCCTCACAGACATAATCATATCTCAGAACTGCTCTTACTACGTAACTGGCTTTTCTATATGCAAGGCCCAAGGAGGGGACTTTGCTTTTCATCTGTGGCATGAATTTTTGTTCTACTGCTTTGTGGCTGCATTGCCAATTATTAACCTTTTCATCACTACAGAACTGAAAATGTTTGTTTTCTTGGGGGTGCTGGAACAAAATGCACCACCATCTTGGGTTTAGAGCTTTGCCTGAAGAGACATGGCATTGCTTCCAGAAGTATTTCCCTAAGACCATGTATTCCTTTTCTCCATTCTGTCCTGAGCTTTCATGTCCAAAAGGCTGACCTCCTTATAAAATGGCCTAGACCTTAGTTCCTCCTCGGTTGATGGGAAAAGGTAAGACCCTCACAAGACTACTAGTCATCCAAAGCTGACTCTGTCATTTTGGCTCGAAACAAAACAGCGCCTTACTGGCAAGTTTTGAGGGAATAAATTCTGGTAGATGCCGTGAAATACACACAACCGAGTAGCAGGCTGACCTGATTTTCTGGATGGCCGTGGGGAACACTGTTTATAATTAGGAGCACAGACTGCTACAATTTGGTTGAAAGCCACTGAAAATGGGGTATATAATAGTAAATTGTTAGAAAAGAAATCTACTGTATTCCCACTAACTATCACCCATAAGGAAGATCATGCTAAATAGAAAACTCATTTCCAAGGGCTGAAGAAGTCATAACACTTTATTGCTAGATTCTATAGCAATTGGAGCTCACTTACAGTAACCTTATAGTACTCTATATAAACTGAGAAGCTTGTATCAAATTCAGGCTTCCATTTAAAATAGATATTGCAGATATTATGCTTCAATTAATGAAGAAAAATAACCTTCAGTGCTTCTTTTTTTTTTTAAAGGCAAAGTACAAAAAAAAAAATCCCCAAAGTTTTTGTGAAAATTATTAAATTTCTCAAAAAAATTAAGATGAGCTTTCTTCTATTTCTTGAGACAGTACAGTTTGTGATTCACAGGGTAACTGGTATCAAACACAAGTTAATGAAAGCTCTTATAAGCAATTTTATTCCTATCCATAATGGCAGACATTTACAAAATCAGAAGAATTTATCATTTGAGTTCACCTTAAAAAATAACTTATAAAGCAGTGATATATGCAACATAAAACAATTCAGGAGGGGAGAGGGAAAGCAAATTTTAATAATTAAAATGTAAACGTGAAGGGAAAAAAAATAATAAAAGTCCCTACTTCTCATTTCTACTTAAGATGTAATGGGATAATACTTTACAATGTCCTGTGGGTCCATATATGTATGTGTGTATTTCTATATTGCACACACATACATATACGTTAACCCACACACGTACATACACAAATAATTGTTTGCAGTTCCATCTTGGGCAGTTTTGTTATGCCACTCTTTACAGTTGTCTCAATCATGTTTGGGACCCACTTTCTTGACAGAATGGGGGAGATGGCGGAGAAAATAAAATTAAAAAAAAAAACAAACACAACCAAAGGTGGGTCTGATTGTGTCAGAGATCCTTTTGTTAAACTGTACATTGGGATGAGTAATTTTCTTCTGCGGTAGCTCTCTGAAGAGGGCCAACTCACTGTGGTCTTCGTGGCGAGACTTGTTAACGGATCACACACTCATTGTCATGCTAGGGGAGTACTGAAAAAAGAGGAATCCACATTTTAACAAACAGTTTCCCTCCCCAAGTTAGTTACCACTTTTGGACCACAGCCATGAGTTCAAATGTCAACATGAACGTGCTCCTTGAACTTCCTCCTGAGTTTGTTCTGTAGCCTCTGCTAAGGCAGTAGTTCAGTTTGTGGAACCATGACCTCTGTTATGCACAAATATAGCTACTGCTGATAAAGCAATTCCCTTAAGGCTAGTTTGGTGTTACCTGAGTGCTGTGCTCAACCAATTCTACACTGATGCACTCCATACCTTTTCCTGGTCAGTGCTGGCTACTGGGGGAATTTAGCTAGACAAGTGGCTAGCCTCAAGCAGACCAGTTGTATTCGTGGTTAGCTGAATGACATAAGTAACTCTGAAAGCTTTTTGTTACTTTATGGGAAGAAGGGAGTAAAACCACATATGACTGGAACTAAACTAGGCTTTTGGTCTGTATTATTCTGTATTATTGATTTTAGTAGGCAAGTCGAATCAAGGATCAATGGTTATTCTCTATGTGAACCAGAAATTCAATCATCACAATACGTTATTACTGTAACACAAATTGAACTCAAGCCTTTATACAAGCTACAGCTGGCCTCAAGTTATCAGTACTTCATTACAATAATCAATGGGACAACACAACACCTAGAAGTGCACTTCTATATGCCTGATTTGCTTTTAAATTGAAAACTGCTGTCTGCAGAAACACTTAATTTGGCCTAAAATCTTCTTAGTAGAGAAAAATGTTCCCATGTTCAAATGTTCAAATCCAAGAAGTATTAGCATTATGAAAATTGATACAAGAAACAGCCTTTGGAAAAAGAGGTATGCAATAAAAATCCTTCCAAAGCTTGAGTTCTGAGTTGGCCATTTCCGAATGTCCAAGCATGTCAGAAGAAGCATTTTGGATGGGTCTTCTCTGTCATGTGAACTACAAAGAATGGACTATGTGGGTAAAGTCTGTTTTGTCCCTTGTCATGTTGTTGACGGTTTATCTGTCTTTAGGGCTTACATCATGTCCTGGTGAGCATTTCCACAGTGGGCCAGCAAAGCTTATCTTTAGCTACAGTAAGAGCCCAGCTCAACTGCTTAATGCAAAGCATCTGTTCAAGTGATTTCCTGTTTCTGAACCAAAGTACCTGGGTAATCACTTTGGAGAAGGAACTGCAAAGTGATCTAAAGGTATTTGTGACTTTTATTGTAATAGCCAAGCACTATTTTCAATCCCCAGCCAATGCTCCTGGTGAACCGAACAGCAAATTCTCCCTGTAAAACCTTGAGAAAATCTACTCCCAGATTCTTCAAAGTAGGCAAACAACATCTAGGAGCACCTAGAATCCAATAAGTGTTTGAGAAAACTAATTTTTTATGGGTATGACTAATGTTCCTCTTTTCATGACCTTAGCTTGTGAACTGGCCTGCCTGCTGATCAAACTGCCTGCCCTCAGTACGAGCAACATATGCCAAATGGAAAGTCAAGATTGCCATAACCAAGGATCGCATTTAGTGGAGGTACTCTGGTTACTGGTTTCTTGGCAGATGCCGAAACATTAGTCTTTTGGGGTGGAACAAACGATTTTAATCCAACACTCCACACAATCTGAATCTGTGCCCTCCTTATGAGGAAACCAACAGCTAACACGCAGAAATGCTTCCTTTTCACTAGTTAGAGAAGCAAACTCCAAAACTCCACGAAATCTATCATACAGTTCAACTGTTTTTTGTCTAATAGAAACTCTTGTCATAATTTCTGAGCTGAAGCTCATCACTGGCATAGTTAATGAAGTTGAGCTCACTTCTGGCAGCAGTGATTTCCAATAAGAATAGAAGTGCTGAAGTCACTCAGCACTTCTGAAAAATCAGGCCACTCCTATTTAGGAACCTAAATATGGATTTAGAAACCCAGCTTCAGGCACATGAATAGGAAAATACTGTAGCCTTGCCTTTTAATGTATTTTACACCACTACTTTGCTGCCTGAGGCACTCTCCATTTTAGAAACGAATCATTGGTCTCAATGAACACTAGAGGGAACCTTTGCTTTTCCTGGCACTAACAGCACACTGCATCTTTCCAACATGGTATCTATGGGTGCTCTAATTATACACTTCAGTGCAAATCCCGTTCTAAAAGACATTCCCTGCAAAACACATTGTTTAGGAGTGAAAGGTTGGGCAGCCACACATTGGAACACTCAGATGTAAGAATCTGTCAGCTATGTGTACATAGGCTGATGGATATTGCCTGACAAATGCCCATAGTGCATTACTGAGTATGTTTAGTGTAATTATTACTGCTTGACAGACCTAACTTTCACTGACAACTGACCTCTTAATCTAGGAAAATAGTTTCTGCAGTAAATCTATGCCTCCCACATTTTCCAGTTTCAGCTCAACTTCAAGGCATATTTTGCGCAATTATTTTGGTCAAATCGATACTATAATTTTATAGCTAGTAAAAAGCATGCAAGGCATAGTACTACATTACAAGCACACTACAAAATTATTTGTTCTTGATGCTATTTTTTCTTATTTTCTTAAAACAAAATGACAGAGATAAAATTTCACAAATTAAAAAACACAAAAAAAATCAGAGCAGCAATAACAGAAAAAAATAGGTGAAGAAATACTTACGCTCTCACTCTGAAAAGGGTTTAGGAAGTTTCCACCCATCTCACCATCATCTCTGGGAGTGCCAGGCTGATTGCTCATGCTCATATTACTGGGAGAGTTCTGTTAAATAAGATTTTAAAATACAGACTAAGCGCTGAAGATTCCAGTCCATTTCCCAGCTTCACCAATCTTTACGTGATGTTGTAGTGTGCTAAGATGCACAGTGCAATGCACTAGGACTGTCACAGACCAAATAATAAGCCTCCGCAGGGTTCTGCATTATTCAGGCTCCAACTTTAGCCTGTAAAGTAAAGTTTTCTTCCCTGTAGCAAGAATTTTTTACCTGTAATTCTTGTTTTCAGGTTATATTCAGCATCTCCTCCTACTGAAGTCAGGAATAGCTATAAGTTACTTCAGCAGGTATATGAGGTAGCTCTATCACTGCATTACATCACACAGTGGTCAAATTCAGTGAAGCACATGCCTTGACATACCTGACTTAACCACTATGCACTCATAAGGTAGACATATATCTGGATCTAGTCTACGGAGACCACTGCAAAGGCTTGTGCCAGGGCTTTTTGTTTATAGTGTTCACAGTTTATCAAAATACTGTTTTGCAAGTGGTTCGTGAGTCTGGTTCAAGTGTTAAACCACCTCAGTGAGCACAGCTAATACACAGCATTCACAGGTAAAAGTGTTAACAAGAGCTTAAATAAAAGACTCCTAACAGCTGGACTCAGACACACTTTCAGGAGGAGTTCTACCATTGTTATTTGCTTGCACAGAACATAATGCAACAAGGTTTTAACCTACCTTTTCTGTGCCGAGGTGTAACCAAAATGTTAATAAATAATAAAAGCATAAAGGTTTGTGATGATAAATTCCCTTCTTCCCCAGAAGTGCACAACCACCTCTGCCAAGTTCGGAAAATTCTTTCAAGTTCAGTTACTCAGAGGAAGGGTGAAACACAGTAATTGTCACAGAAATTGTTCTGAGTCAACAGCTAACATGTGATTACTGTAGACACTGTAATTGGTTAGGCTTTTTTACAAAGTTGATTTGCAGTACCCTGCCATGCCTGGAGCATGGGCAATTCTCTTTCCATCACTTCTAAGACTACTACCTATGGAGGATTTGTGATGGAAAAGGAGTAGTCGGGGAAATGGGGGAGTGAAGTAGTGAACTTCACTATGAAACATTTAAATCTGTCACAGTTCTCCCCTTTATCATTGTTATTTCTTTTGATCCAGAAATACAGAAGGCAATGTTGTTGAGATTTTCCTTTACACAAATGCAAATCTGGAATGTCATATAACTTTAACATAAACCTGGTGAAGTCAGTGGGCAAGCTAACGAAATGCAATTTGAAGTACTGATCTTGATCAAAGTGATAAAATCATAATGGCTGCAAGAATCCTAATTGAATTTGTCCTGTTCTTTTAATGTTTTTCTCAGTTGTAATCCTGACACCATATGTCTGTTAGCACACAGGTGTTTAGGACTCAGAAAATACCTGCATGCAGTCTTCATGTAGTAGAACTAAATCTGCAGTAGGTCAAACTGTCAATTGAAATTTGAGACATTTTTTTTAAAAAAGAACAAATCTCCTTAATTTCTGGGCACTTCCCCCAGAACAACAAAAGCTATCTATCTTTCTAGCCTGCCCTGGTGGTTTAAAGGTGTATGCTAGAGTGGTCGCTGAACAGAAAACAGGATGGAATAGCTGTGACTTCTACTTGCCTCTCCCACCATATTTCTGCATGCTTCTCTTTGTAATTATGTTGATTACTGCCCATAATTTATATATTGCAACATACTCCATTGTTCCACAGATTTATTTCACCTCCAAGGAGAACCAAAAGTGGTGTTCTGAGCTTCACCAAATACCATAACTTAAATCAGTTACTATTTGCCACAATATTAGCAGACTGGTAAGTCTGACTGCTGTACCTGCTGTCTGCTTTGTAACATACTTCATTTGGCTACGGAAAGGCTGCAGTTAATTTTTCATTGTATTCCTCTGAGGGAAGATTACCATTCTCAGAATGAATGGTCAAGTATGTGTATGAGTTCCATTTGATGGATTTATTTTCGGTTATAGATTAAACACAGGAGGGCTGAGGAGGGACTATTTACAAGACCTTGTAATGACAGGATGAGGAAGAATGGGTTTAAACTGGAAAAGGGGAGATGTAAACTAGATGTGAGGAAGACATTCTTCACAGTGAGGGTGGTGAAACACTGGAACAGGTTGCCCAGGGAGGTTGGGGATGCTCCCTCCCTGGAGGTGTTCATGCCCAAGTTGGATGAGGCCCTGAGCAACCTGTTCTAGTGGGAGGTGTCTCTGCCTACGGCAGGGGGTTGGAACTAGATGATCTTTGAGGTCCCTTCCAACCTAAACCATTTCTATGATCAGTTACATGCAAACATAACTTTTTTATTTGCCTCTGGAATGCAGTTTATAGAGTTGGGTCAAAACCCTGTCTTGGCTCTTAAGCTTTCTTCACCACTTCTTAAACTGTGATTCCCACATCTCCAGAAGTCACTGGCCAATATGTCCACCAAATTTAACTAAAAAGCCAAAGGAGTTGATACTTGCATTAGCAGATACCTGAAACTCACAATAGCAGTGAGTTGAACGCAGACTTTTAAAAAAAATCTTGTTTTGGGAGGTTTTCCTTAAAAAATGCTGTGATTTTCAATAAAAATACTGAAGAATAAATGTGGACATTGATTTTTTTTTAAAAGTAATGTAAGCTTATTTTCTCATTAGAGACTTTTATTGAATCATGGAATGGTCTGGGTTGGAAGAAATCTTTAAAGATGATCTAGTTCCAGCCTCCCCTGCTATGGGCAGGGACACCTTCCACTAGACCAGGCTGCTCAAGGCTTTATCTAACCTCATCCATCACTGTATGTACAAGCAGAGCACAAACGAGGCAACATGATCATTTCAATCCACCAGGCTCTTTGCAAAGCCTACATAAACATAGGATTGCTATAGACACTGCTTCCTCACAGCACCAGCAACGGCCTTGGACAGGTATTGTTGAGGTCCTTCTCTCCTGAAAAGCTGAGCTAAGGCTATGTTACAAGCTACCCTTCTCCCATACCATTCCACCAGAAGCCCACAAACTGTGGAACTGTACAGGGTCCTCCTCTTCTTCCTCTTTGTATATGTAAATGTCTATCACTAAAGGAAGAATGATCCCTATCATTTGAACATCTGTAAGTGTATTCTCTACATAAAGTCACACTACAAACTTCTGCATTAATCCTCTCAGTGTCTTGTTCCCTACATGTTGGCATCTCATTGTACTTCCTGAGAACAGACCTACAGTGAGGTGCTTATGACTGGAGCATGTGCAGACCATTCTTAAGATTTAAAATGGCAGAATCTGCACCAGGAGATACCTAGTGACAGCACCACTGTACAGCAGCAGGTGATATGCTCAAAACAAACCCATGCTCCTTTCTTGGAAGATCCTAAATAATTTAGCTACAAACAAATCAGTGACAAAGTTTTAACTGAAACAATCTCTTCATTCATTTCTGTATTTATAGATCAAAGGTACAAAAGTGCAGTGAGACTCTGTGAGGTCTCTTCCAACCTTGGTGATACTGTGATACTGTGATACTGTGACTGTCATGGTGATACATTTATTAGTATCAGTTAGTTACATGTGCAGATGCCTCAGTTTTGCAGGGGACAGGTTTATGCTACTTTTACCAATAGCAAGTAAGCTCATTAATGCCTAAATTAATGATGATCACATATGCAGGAGTTTTGTTTTTACAGAAGAAGTGCCACATTCAAGTACAATGTTATTTTTGTAGATGTAAAACCCCTGCAGGTGAAACTCACATTAATTTCCAACTATTTAATGGTTGTGATATCAAAACAGTGCTTCTTCATCTAGCTTTTAGGAAATTATACTAATGATTAAGGTATTAACATTGCATGACAGAGGTGGCAAAAGCAATCATGCAGTGCATAAACGTAACATCCTAATGACATTTTCCCAAATTTACATTTAACTAGAATTGATTATTAGAACTATATTCATTTATCTTAATGGTATGAAAAGTTGTAACGTGATCCATCAGATTATGAACTGGATGTAATTAATCATTCATTAATAGACATTATTATGTGTAGGAAATAAGTCTATATATTAGTAGACTATGTTATCAATGGAAGTATACTACTCCTATTGATTTATATATTTTGTTTTTAATTTCCATTGAAACTTATCCTGTCTGCATAGCCTCCAAAAACGTGACAAGCAGGAAATGCAGACACATAAATAAAAGCTTCATAGCAAAGACAAAGCAAATATGTCTAGAGTGAAACATTAGATACTCACTTTGGAAATACTGTCCATGTCTCCTGAGCCTTAAACGAAAACAGATAATTATTCAGTTAGTTCTGAGCTAGAGTTAATCTAAAGTAATGTAAATATAGTACACATAGTAAATATAGTAAATAAATACACAGTGCAACAGCATTATTTTAAAACACAGTCACCCATGTGCCATCTCACTTCCTTTCCCATGTGCCTCAGTAGAAGTTTACAGTCAGCACTGCATAAAGGTAGTCCTCTCTCTGTCTACGTGTGGTGTAAAAGACGAGAGGAACAAAAGACAGACTTCTGATCTGCATCAGTTATTTGCATGGAATCCTGTCAGGATAAAACAGCTAAGCACAACCCAAAAAACTCTATGTCACAACTTCCTGGCCTCTTAGGCAGAGCAGATACAGGTAACACAATTAATTTGGGGTATCCACCTATGGGAAATGTTGCTCCAGCCTGAGAAGGAAGAAAAAAAAAAAAAAAAAGGGCAAAATCATGGCCAACTAGTGAAAGCTGATATACCTGGGAACAATAAAAAAAGATCACTATTACTAGTAGGGTCAGCTGTGGGGGGGTTCATCAATGTCTTTTGCTGATGGAAGCAGAAGCCTACCATTGAAATTGACTGAAAAGACATCAGCTTTCAGTGCAGCACAGATACTGATGACAACAGTTTCTTTCAGAAGAAAGCAGATGATCCTGTGGACCAGGCTAACAGACACCAAATAAAATCAAATATAATGAGTGTAAGAATATTGAAAAGAATTTTTTACATGCTGTAAGTCTCACTCAGGGAAAGCCAAGAATAAAGGACAGACAACTTTAGGATGCCTAGATCAATAAAAGCATTTTTAGCAGCAACAGACAGCAAACAATTCCAGTCACCCGTTTTCAGGAAAGACACATTCTACAAAAGGACTGAATACAAAACCAGAAGAATTGTCAGAGGAAAACAATCAAGAAAATAGAGCTGTGGGAGTAGACTGAATCAGCTTATTCTACTTGGCCTGCCAAATAAGGCTCAGAAGGCATATGATTTCTCTATAAATACATCAGATACCTAAATGCTGATGCATTTTGGTGGAAATCAAGAAAAAAAATCCTGCTAAATATTGGAGCTACGAAAGATATCCAATAGGAGGCTTCTAATAAAGGAAGTTGGACAAGTTCAAGAAAGACCTTGACCAATTTACCCGTCTGACTATAAGACACAGCTCCTCACTGCAGCATGGAAGTGAATGCAGGAGATCTCTCCAAGCTCTTTGCTACTTAAAGAACTCAGATTCTGGTTCAGATATGAAGTTACCCCTAAAAAGAAGTAATCATTAATGACTAAGCACTTCAATGCTTTCACTGGAGAAAGTAACTAACCAAATGCTGGGTATGTGTAAAATCCTTCCATAATTGTTTCAACTTAATTTAATTTTTTTTCTTTAGTTAAAAAGTAATGCTGAGGCTATAGAAAGTGACAGAAGAAGATGTGATACTTTTTACACAGTTTTTCATTTATTTTGCTGTAATGTTCATCAATATTAATTAAATCAACAATACATTTTAGGACTGTAACATGCAAGGAAAGGCTGAAAAACCACAAGGTGTCCTTATGCAAAGTAATCTAGGAATTTCAGGGACATGCTTTCCTAGAAAAGAAGGTAATTCTATTAGGAAATAGATGACTATTGTTGAATTTTAATTGTTCTGCTACATGAGGTTTGGCGGCTTAGTTATTTTGTCATCTTGTCATAGCTTCTGCTAATTTCCTCCTTTGTCCTCTATCTTTAGAATTCCTGCCTCACAACCTCCAACTTTTCAGCTATGAGATGCTGACCTGCCACAGTGTATAGACAGCATTCTCCTTCAGAAAGTCACAGGACAAGGCTTGGATGAGTGCAGGGCTCAAAGAATGGTGGTTAATAGAGTTAAATCTGGCTGGCATCTAGTCACCAATGCTGTCCCCAAGGGTACAGCACTTCGGCCTGTCCTCTTTAATACCTTTATCAGTGATCTGGATGAGAGGATTGAGTGCACCCTCAGTAAGCTTGCAGATGACACCAAGCTGAGTGGCTATGTCAATTTGTTAGAGGGCAGGGAAGCTTTACAATGGGATCTAGATGGATTAGATAGATGGGCCAAAGCAAATCGTATAAAGTTCAACAAGGCCAAGTGCCAGGTCCTGCACCTGGGTCACAACAACCCCATGGTAAGCTACAGACTTGGGGATGTGTGGTTGTAAAGCTGTGGTTCAGAGACAGACCTGGAGGCACTGGTTGACAGTTGACTAAACACGAGTCATCAGTGTGTCCAGGTGTCCAAGAAAGCCAATGGCATACTGGCTTGTATTAGAAACACAGTGGCCAGCAGAAGCAGGGAGGTGACCATCCTCCTGTACTCAGCACTGGTGAGGCCACTGTGTTCAGTTCTGGGGCACTTACTACAAGAGGGACATTTGAGGTGTTGGCCCATGTCCAGAAAAGGGCAACAAGACTCATAAAGGGCCTGGAGCACCTGACCTATGAGGAGTTGTCTGAGCGACCTAGGGTTACTCAGTCTGGAGAAGAGAAGGCTGACGGGAGACTGCATCACTCTCTACAACTACCTGAAGGGAAGCTGCAGTGGGGAGGGGTCAGCCTCTTCTACTTGGTGGCAAGCGACAGGAATAGAGGAAAAGGTTGCAAGCTGCACCAGGGCAGGTTCAGGCTGGATGTTAGGAAACATTTCTTCACAGAGAGAGTTATCAGGCATTGGAATGGTCTGCCCATGGCAATGGTGTAGTCATCATCCCCAAAGGGGTTCAAGCAGCGTGTGGACCTGGTGCTTAGGGACAGGGTTTAGTGTTGACCCTTCAGTGCTGGGTTGAGGATTGGACTGGATGGTCTTTGAGGTCTCTTCCAACTGGCTATTTTCTGTGATTCTGTGACATAGTTTTTAGATCAGTTTGTGCCTGTGCTTGTAAGGTGACAGAGGAAACTTTTCTTTGTGGACATAAGCAAAGGGAACACTTGCAGCTTGGCTTCTGCCTGCCTGACTTGTATCTAGCTTACTTGCTTTCCTCCCCAGAACAGAAAACACCACTTTGCATTCTTGCTGGTGCTCCCTGTGGGCATCAGGCCAGCTTCCATGTGTAAAAGAGAACCTTGATGGTGGGCCAGGGGGAAAGGAGAAAGAGAGCTCAAAGTTTTCAGTCCACAGTTCCCCTTGTGTTGTTGTCTGCATTACCAATGCTCCAAATACAGCGCAAGAACTGCATTCCCAGCTACTGTCCTGGTATTAGGGCATTAGCAGAAATAAACCCAAGGTATTTATTTACTTGCGTGTATGGAGAAGGAAGGCATAAAAGCAATTTATTTAGCTGTGGCTTGTTTCTTAAATCCCTTAAAGTGTCTGTCATGCTTCCAGAGAAGAGTCAAAGTGAAGAATTTTCCAGGACAGTCGGGAGATGAAGCAGTTATGTAAGCCCCCTCCACTACATACAAGTCCTTCAAAACAGGTCCAAAGTCAAGCACTGAACTATTCCCTCTTCATTCCTGTGCACCAACAAGAATTTGTCTTTTTTTGTGTGCATTAAAATCAGCACCACTCTGAAGCTGCTAATGGGGATGTATTAATAACACATTTAACAGACATATGGCTAACTATAGAACAAATGAGCATATCAAGACTTTGGAATAAAAACAGCTTAACAGATGTATCAAACTATGTAATAAATTACTTAAAAGTAATTAATAAGATTGTGTATCAGCATGCAACAATGACACCTTCCTAAGATTTCCAAAGAGGAAGAGAGTCTTAAGTCTTCACCTTTACACTACTGTGGATGCATGTTTTTAGACTGGTTTTCATCAAGTGGATTAAAGCTACACTCATTATGGTACTTTTCTTCCACAGGTGCATGCCATCTCATATGCTTAAAAAGAATGTTAACATTTCTTTTTGGTCCATGTATAGCTTTTTCAGTTTTAAAATATTTTATGTAGCCTTCCATGTAACTCAGGAATAAAAGATCACTAGTCACTGAAAACACACAGTGTTTGTAATATTTACTGTTATTACCTAATGATCCATTCATATGATGTGAATCCATTCCACCCAGTCCACTCATAGGTCCATCTGAACCTGGGCCCATGGGAAACTACAAAAGAATCAGACATTAAAAAATGGCATTACTGAATAATTATTTGTAGATAATCTAATAAGAAAATACTCCTCAAGGGGAAAAAAAAAAAAAGTAAAGGAAGAATTGACAGTCCTGTTAAACACACAACTCAACTGAAAATCCTTCATGTGAAGACTGCAGAAAATATAATCGCTTTTTTTCACTTTTTCCAGTGCTCCCTTCATGATTTGTGGAAACACTCAGCTCTGTGAGCTGGAATTTAACTTAGGAATAATTTGCTATTTACTTTAACACTTTGTGTTAATTACTTTAACACTTTGTGTTATGTCACTTGTGTGACTTTCAAACCTGCTAGTACCAACTGCCACTGAAGCTAGAGGGAACTTCACAGGTCTTTTCATTGAGTGACTCATTAACAGCTTTCAGACCTCACTTCTTCCATACCAACCTTTGCAGCTGGAGCAGTTTCTGATCAATATAAAGTACTAACCTTAAATATAGCTCTTCAAAACTTAAAACACTATAGAAAATAATTTAAAATTCACTGCATAATGGTTTAGCAATATCTAAATATATTTAAAACTGTTTTTAAAGGGTATATAATATGGATTGTCATTAAAAACACCATGGTTGTAAATCAGACATGCAATAAAACTGAAGGCACAGAAGAGGATCACAGAAGAAGCAAGTTCTACCTAAAAATTTAGATTTTCATCTGCTGAAATTTAGGCAGAAATACTCAAAAGTTAACTAGTTCATTAGTCAAATACTTGAATCACGAGGTTTAACTTATATGAACAGGAAGTTTCTTTCTTCTCAGAGGTGTTGATGTTATAATTTTTGTTATAGAACAGTAAGGCAACATAATACTGGGTCACATTAAGCAATTTTATCCTCCTCTTTTAAGAACAGATACTTTTTGTATTGTTGTAGGTTAAGGAATAGCTGTTATACCATAGAGATGCAAGTCCTCCAGAGGGGTGGAAAGTCTCCAGAGGGAGGCATCTCCTTATTTAAGGGAGGAAACTTCTGGGGTTCTCTCCCTTGGCTCCAGGCGTTTTGCCTCTTAGCTGCCATTGCTGCTTTTGGCTGCGTGGCCTTGGCTATTTTTTTGCTGCGTAGTGGAGCCTAGTCTGGTGGGACTAGGCCCTTGCCTGTTATGGTTGCATGTATTTCTCTTCCCTTAATACCTTTTGTATTTTGTCTACTTATGTAAATATTATTTCCATCTAACTTCCAATTCTGGACAAGTGTTTTTATTTACTCCTTTGGCATAAATTCTACATTCTGCCTGTCCTGAGTGGTCTCAAACCAGAACACAAAACATACAGAAAACATTTTGAATCCTGCAGGAACTAATACTTAGTGGCAGCATCTACCACATAGAAATCTCATGCACTGCAGTGTGACAAATCAAGCCATCCCCAAGATCCACATGCAGAAACTCTTCAGATCTTTTCCATGTAGAAGAACATGTTCTGATCATTATTTTCCACGCATTAGCATGACTGATTTGGGGAACATTAAAAACCACATGGTGGGAGGAAAGCAACTTAATGTTACCCATAAAAACAAAAGACTTAAAAGAGTTTATGATATGTGATGGCTATGTAGAGTTAGGATTTAAAAAAAAAAAAAGGCTGTACAATTCAAATAAATATATAACTAGGTTCATATTTACATTGGGTCTGTTGGGTCCAGGTGGTACTGCATTCATTAAAGTGTACATGTTGTCTCCAGAGTTGGTTGAATCTGTAATAAGAGATTATTTTAAGTGCCAATACTTTTCAATAAAACTACTCACCTAATACATTTCCTGTCATTTTGTGCATTTTGCCTGAATCACTGATACACAGTGGCAATATAATGGAAGAGTTCATTCCCTTTCTATCTATTGCTACCACACAACAGAGCTATGAAAAGAAATAATTGCAGTGGTCCCTAAGTGACAACTTCTAGACTCCAGTTTTATGCACAACTGTTAAAAGGTTTATAAATCACCAAGTATCTGCAACTATTTAATTCCATAAACCCTTTTTCCTGGATTTCCAAATTACTTCACTCATCTTCAATATTCACTTTAAAGCAGAATACTTCCTGTAGTTGTTTCCCAACTGCAATAAATGATAAATAGCTTCTCATTATACAGACTGCAAGTCAGTATACCACATAAAATTTTTTGTTCTCATCCATGTTAGTCAATTTGATTTGGGACACATCTAACTGTTCGGTAGAACACTGTGCAAAGATCTCTTCTCAGCAGCCTCTTCTCAGTGATGCCCAGTGACAGGGCAAGGGGCAATGGGTAGAAGGTGAGGCATAGGAGGGTCCATGTGAACCTGAGGAAGAATTTTGTCACTGTGAGGGTGACAGAGCACTGGTACAGGCTGACCAAGGGACTTGTGGAGTCTCCATCTCTGGAGATATCCAAGAACCATTTGAATGCATTCCAATGTGATCTGCTCTAGATGATCCTGCTCTGACAGTGGGGCTGGACAAGATGATCTTTCGAGGTCCTTTCCAGTCTCAACATTCTATGATTCTATGATCCTTAATATAAGGACAGCTTTAGCTGATGTACCTTCATAGTACAGTATGGTGCAATACTTCAAAACCCACCTGAGTTCAAAATCATCCTGGCATAGCATGGTGGTTAAGCTAGTAAATTCTGCCAGATGCTGTATTGCGTCTCAGCTCTTTCCCTCGAATCAATGCACATAAACTTCCTGGTGGAACACCACCAGAGTTGAGTCAATCCAGATAACTCTTCTGGTTGAACTTAAGAAACAATGCCTAAGAATTATTAGTAGATATAAATGACTCATTCTGACCTCCAGTTTATCCTCGTTGCTAAGACACTTTAAAGCCTTAACACCTTGCACCAATGTTAATATGAAACAGAATGCAAAAAATGCAGCAGAGAGTAGACGAATCAGGCAAAAAACTTTCCCAAAGGAACTTGACAGGACATAGGCCGTGTAATGAAAGGGTTTATTAGGAGAATGGCCAAAGAGAACTCTAAATACATCCCTAAGGGGACAGTATCATTAAAAAAAAATAGGCAGCTTTCGAGAATCAATACCTCTATAGTATTTGCAAACAGAATAAAGAATAGCTTCGTTCTCTGTACAGAGATGCTCCAAAAGGCCATGCTACCTCTTTGAACCAAAGTTTTGAGGTTAATAAAACACACAAAACTCACTGCTGAGCAGTGTATTCCTTTTCCAAGCTGAGGTAATGTGGGGAATTTTGAGTCAGAAGCAGTCAAAGTGAGAAAATCACAACCACTGAAACATGCTGGAACAGAGAATGTTGCCTGACCTCCTGTATTTGTAGGTACACTAGGAAGTTAAGATCAAGTTTTTTGTCTGCTCCTTAATCTTTCTGATACAGCTTTCTAAGCATCAATTCACAGTGATGAATAAACAACTCCATTATATACAGAGAACTGTGTATTGCTAGAACATTGAAATATGCTGTTTAAGGAACAGGGGCAACAAAAGCTTTCAGCCTAAAGTTAGCAAAGCAAAATTAGCATATAAGTAGTTGTTTTTAACATTCAGTATGGTAGACAAGACCACCAGATCCTTCTGTAACACACACCTCTGGCTCACCCCATGTTCTGCTGGCTCATGTGAAAATACATACAGGCTGGTTGGTACACGGGAATCCTCAGAGCTGGTTTGTCTCAGAGGCAAGTAAACACCTTTGCAAAATTCTCAGGTGTCCAATTTCTAAGTGTTTTCACCTTTTGGAAAACAAAGCCTCAGAATGTCTTTGAGTCTCTTAACTGAAAATAGGAACAACTGCCAGCAGAAGCTTTGCTTGAGCTGCACACAGACAGCCTAACACATGCAGTAACAGCAGTGCTGACTATTTTTAAAGTGCAGGCTGTCCATAACTTTGGTTTATATTAAAAGAGACTCTAACTTTCAAATGCCAGCTGGCACTAATTATCTTTTGCACTAATTATATTAACGAGGAAGCCCTATGCTTTGTCTTATATTGTATTTTTCAAAACTTCAGAGTTGTATTTAACAAAGATCTATACTGGTGCAAGTTTTCATGGTCACTTAGGAAAGTTCTCTACCTACTTGTGCTGTAGAAGACAGCAAGAACATGTTTCAGGATGTAAGGACTGAGGATGCTGTAATTGCACTGAAGTGAATGGGTCCCCCTTAGCTGGTGGTAGTGAGTTACAAAGGCAGACATTCACTGAAAGGAGTAGTTATTGAATGTTGGGTTACACAAAATATAATTAGCTTCATTTTAGCAGATTTCTGATTGTGTCCGTGGGAGAGCACAACACCTTGCAGTTCCACCTTTGTATGACAGTCTTTGAAGAACATCAGTGGTAAGAAACACATCTAGTTGGCCCTCTTTAAGCCTAGAGAAGGGAGCCAGCTATCTTGAATCCTCCTGGTCTCCTTTCTTCAAATCTTAGTAGGAATGTGGTCAGTCTTTGCAAGCATCTAAAATCGCCACACAATCCCAAGTTGCAAGACACAGACCACATTACATGGGGTAAAAATGAGGCACTTGAAGTTCTAGGAACAGATTACTGGTATGACATGACAATGACTCCTCTGGAGCCTTGCTCCTCCATTGTAAGAGAGAGGATAGCAAGCTGTCCAGCATGACCTTGCTGTCAGTCAGATGACATAGCTGCAGGATGCAGCACATAGCTGAGCCAGATGTTGGTCAGGTCTTTCCTATATGACACTACAAGGAGTTTCCCCAAATTCTGAAATTCCCTATTTCCAAACAAGTGGAACTGCCCTGAAGAACACTATCAAAAGCAAATAAAGACTGTCCTCTAGCACTTAGCATGCTAGTTTTGCTAGCATGAAATTGTGCAGAAAAAGATGGGCTCATAAGCCAGAGAAACGGATTGCTCTGACCTGCAGAGATAAAATGCATCCTATCTCTGAACATAGCAGGAAGAGAGAGTACAAGCACAGAAAAAAACCTGATACAGCAAGTATAAACCCAGTAATTCTTTATGAAAATAAAAAATCATTTCTGTACTTCCTAAAATCAGCTGTAATTGTCTTTTATTATTTCAAACTAATTTCAATACCTGCAGGACTAGGCATGATGGGTGTTCCTGGTGGGCCTCCACCTCCTGGAGGACCCTAGAAAAAGTAGAAAATGTCAGTTGGCATGAAAGGGGTGGGGGGGGAACCCCAGTAAAAAAAGAACACAGTACAAATGACAAAACAAAGTACCATGAATGTCAGGAGTTACTCTGGTGAGCACATTTTCTGATAACATAGCAAAAAAGCTCATCACTGATTCAGACAAGGAAACTGGTCAGCAAGTTCTGGCACAGACTTCTGATGTATGTAGGTACACAGACCCAAGAATATCCATTCGTCACTGACTCTGTGTCGTGCTGTGAGTCAGACAAGAGAAATGCTTGGAGCAGGGCTTAAGACAATTCCATTTAATTCCTTGAACCTACATTGATTAGCACTGTTTTTTCAGCCGATATTTCTCTTTTGTTCCCAGTAAACAAGGGGATGTCCTATGGGGACAGAAGAGCCTAATCATGTTAAGAAAGCTTTATTTTTCAGGTTAGACTTGGTATCTCGATGCCATAGGCATCTTAATTCTGTCTGTATAATACCCTACCATCTTCTAAAATAACAGTTCTCCTCCAATTAATGACAAATAGACTTAAAAGGTCAGGATAATGCTGGGCACAGTCATATCATTTGCCTAGACTGATAAATCAAAGATGAAAAAGAACAACAACAAAACCCCACAAACCTTCCATCATGGAACATTTAGTTATTATTTTTTCAGGTATATCTGTGTTACAAATCTGTTTATGACTAAGAACTGCACAAACTGCTGTGGTTGTTATACACATTGTTTAAGGTTAAGAATTTATCCAAGAATTTTGTTTTAACATCCCAGTTGTTTAGCTATAACAGAACTGTAGCTTCCTTCTTCCCAATGTCTGCATCAATGAAAGTCAGTAAGCATTAACTTTCCATAATAAAAAATACATCCATTGATAGCAACAGATGATTATTTTAATTGCCATATGACTATTCTATTTTAATCTCTTTTGTTATATTTTAAAATAGCAGTTATGATGCTCTGGAGTATTTTTTCAGTGGCACTGAATATAAAGGTTCAGTGGCTCCTTTCTGCTGACAAGGGCACTGCTGAGATTTGCTGTAATTCACTGAGGTATTTTGAAAGAAGGCAGAGAAATTTTGGATTTAAAACAACAGACACTGTTTCTCAATGGCCTACACAGCATAACATTTCTTACAAAACATTTAGCAATTATATAGGAGCAAACACTATTTTTGGGCAAAACCCGCTCATGTATTGGCTTCCTGACTGGTAACACTCTTCATCAGGTTTGTACAAGTGAAATACTTGCAAGGGGATAAATACAGAGTCAATTGTAAATGAAACAGATATCTTCAACCCAGAAGCACATTCTTGCGGTCAGTCAACATATATCTGTGTACATATATATATGTACCTATATATATATGTACACACACACACACCTCCATGCCCTTACGTGTAACACCTTGCTACCAGTTCTTCTTCCCCTTGCTTGTGCGCTAAGCAACGTCACCAACTACTCTTTGTAAATCATGCTGAGAACAAAGGCTTGCTCTACCATGAAACCCACAGACCAGCTTATAAATATCAAGGCACAATCAAAACTTCATTTTATACTACCACATAGCTTTTTTATCCCTCCAAAATTACAACTGAATCAGATATGAGTACATTGGGATATGCTTGCCCAAAGTGAAAGGCCCGTGCAGTCCTCAGCAGAGAAATTCCACCATTGCTGCTGCAGAGATTCAGACTCCAAATTTAAAGTGACCTCTGGATTATGTGGATGACTCTCTAGGCATCATAGACTTCGACTTTATCCATGTACCTGTGCACTAAGCTCGCTGGGTTTTTTTAGATTTTTTTTTAATATATTTTCAGCATTGTATAAAAAGGTGTAAAAATTACTCATTAGTTATCTATTAGAAAAGTTATTTATCTTCACCACTAAGTTTTGCATCAGATTTTAAATTTGTGTTTACTTTCATTGCTTGTATACTTTTTTCTCCTCTTAGTATCAACTTAGTATTTCTTCTTTCAGTATCAACTACTTCCATTTTGATAATGTATTGTGTACTGGACTTATTTCTCAAAAACTCTCTGATCAACTAACCAGGTCAAGCTGTCAGGGCATACAGCTCCAGACCACATAGCCTTTAGTGTAAAAACTGGTTTAGGAGATCTCCAGACCACAGCTCTCCCCAAATGCTAGCTCTTGTGGAAGCTGCTGACCTTCAGTTATTCTTAATTATTTGTCTGTATGGCTGGACTTCATGCATTCCTTTTCCAAAACACAGTGAGCCTTTCTGAATCACGCATCAGACAACACATGCACTGTGCAAGTATTTACACTTGCAGAAGATTTCAACTCTAGGCCCACTCTGCTAGTCCATTACTATCTTCTGCTAGCAGCAGCCTCAGCTCCATTTGGAATTCCCTTAGTACCCATCCACCTATTTGGGGTCAGATAAAATGCTCCAACAAGGAGCATTTAATTTAACTTCAATTAACTTCAGTTGTTTTCCATGAAGAGGTTCACTAATCCAGGGAACTCCAGTGGCAGACCTGAAGTATTGTAACCTTCAACAGAAGACTGAGGACAAGGAATCAGGCAGGAACATTTTCCAGTAGCACAGCTGGAGTTCACAGAGAGAGGCACAGGCATTTTCTCTAGTACTTCCATCTTTTGTTTGTTTCATTCTTGCACCTTTGTCTATCTCTTGATTCCTCTTCAATGCTGCCAGTTAGATATAACGTTCTAGCACCAGTCTCATCATTGTCACTGAATGAGTGACAATGACTCTTTCTCCTCCTCTATCTGTGTGAAATACAGTGAAAGCCTCTTTTGTTTGAGGCGTGTATACCATCTGACCTGGTACAGCCATAGAGTCTGCTACTACAACTTGCATTTTCCTTAGGTTTGATTTTAAAAATCTAATTCCCTCTAGTACCTTCTTTTCTGCTTTCTCAGGATTTCTTATAAAATGGGAATATAAAGTCAAATATCCCCAAAAAGTCTTCAAAATCTGCACCAATTACACATCACTAACACCTAGGGACAAAACCAGAAAACCTCTTCCCAACAGACAGAAACTTATGAAGCTCTGCATTTAAAGAACTGGTCTGGAGATCAACAGATTTGGACTGTGTCCACTTAACATGTAGCTGAATGAGTACCAGAGGTATGGACACTTATGAGAGACATAACCTTTTTCACAGCCAGCTGTTGAAATACAGAACAAAATAAATTGCTTTTGTCTAAACAAGCTAATCTTTGAACTCATCCTTCAGCTTTAGCTCTTCGAGTTCATCTCACTTAGTAAAACTAAAAGTAAGCAAAACCTATAAGCAGCACAAACATGAAGAACATCACTGATATATTGCCCTCATGGTAAAGAAACAGGTATTTCCACATTTTGAAGCAGATTCAGGTTTTATAGTATTTAAAGCTAATGCCCTGTAGTTTTTTAATTGCAGGTAACAAAACATGAGGTATCAAGAGAAGTCTACTGAAAACTGGCCAACCCATAGAATTTGGTATCTTAATACATACATACACATATACATACACATATATATATACAAACATACATACAAACAGATAGATAGGTATAGATATATAGATATAAAAATCTCCCTCACTACACTGTGACGCCGGTATTAAACATGCGACAAAACCAAAGAGAACAATATCCCTTAGCAGGGTACGCTGGAAGTACAAATAATCCAAGTACAGCAGTAACAACAACAATAAAGGGCCTAAAAGTATAAACAAAGTTAATTTCTCAGGATAGAAATACAACCCAGTGGTATATATAAAAAAAAAACCAACCAAACAACCAAACAGAAAAAAAAACAGTCTGTTGATAGGTAGAGGCTATTTGTTAAAGTCCAGAGAGAGGGTTAGCATGTTGGGTTTCATGTAAAAAAACTCAGACTTTTAATTATTTCATTCTGAAGTACAAACTAAGAAAATACCATGACACACTAACTCATCCATTACAAATTAAAGACAATACCCATGAAATTAAGACATAACAGACTAGAAGAACAAAAGAAATGGGGGAAAAAAAAGGAATTTTCAAGTCTTTAGAAGGTAATTAAATGAATAAAAATTGCCATTAAAATATTTTTTTGTGTATCTCTGGGGAGATAAAAGCTTGTTCTAGTTCTTCCAGTGCTTTACTTTCTGAAGTCATTCACAAATTCACACATGATATCATGTTACCAAGAAAGCTGTGGGGGGTTTTTTTGGTCCTTTGTTATTGAAAGACAATATATGGTATTGGTTATATAAATGTTTGCTGAAATAAAACAGCACTCAGGGCAATTTTGACCAGACTGATAATGACTCTAGTAATGAATATCAACATATGCACCAGAGATGGCAGAAAAAAACCTAAGTGCAGATCAGATGTTCAGTTCTCAACCAATACACAAGGGTTCTTCTTAACATCTGGACAGCTATTTATTTTCCTAAATAAAATGTAGCATCTATTGTAATAAGCAAACGCACACACAAGTATACTTACTACATAGTTCCCAGGAGATGCTGAAGAATAAGGTATCTGCAATTTCAACAGAAACAAAACAGTAACTCCCTCTGCAGTGAGATGGAGTCCATGCAGACATTTATGTACAGCTGTATGTTAGTTTTGTTTCATTTATTTCAAAGACACAGTTAAGGATTATGGAAAAAGCTTATTTTTGTCAAAACACATCTCTCTTCAACAATTCGTACACACATTCAGGTCCAAAACTAGCACGACAGGCACAAATCAATTCTAATATCCAATATTTCAAATAATATTTCAAATGCAAATTTAAGATCACTGTGTCCTGATAGGCACTCTAATGAAATGAGTATGCAGAAGGTTATTTACACATTTAAATACCTGTAAGCTGATGTCTGATATCTGCCCTCCATTGTTTCATAATAAGCGAGGCATGCATTTTTAACAGCTGCCATCACTTTTTAAAGATATTTGGTTACAAGATCTAGTACCAATCCAGGTCCTTTATCTATTACAAGAGTAATTCTTGTTATTCTTACTGCAGAAGACAAAAACAAGAACTGCAAAAATCTGTGGTCCATAGTAAAAGCTTAAGTTATAACATTACTAATGTGCTATGCTTTATAGGCTTTACAACTTAAATATCACATGCTCACATTTCAGTCAGCAAGAATTTAGAGCCATCCCAAGCATGGATTGAATTTTTATGTTCTGATATATACTTAATCTTGTCTAAAATCTTGGCTATAAAAGAAAAAGGAACTCCCTTATATCTTTCACTGTAGAAGACATGGCCCTTCAGGACATAGTTTAGTGAGCATAGTGGCGTTGGGTTGACAGTTGGACTTGATGCTCTTAGAGGACTTTTCCAACTTTGTAATTGTAATTCTAATTCTACAATTCTGTGATTCTAAAATACTATTTCTTTGCATTATGTTGAGGTTTTTTAAAGGGCAAATTCTATTTTCATTATAAATTAAACTGTGATACTTGTTACAGTGTATACCCAGACATATCCTCTACAAGGTTGCAGACAAATTGTCAGCCAACTGTCTTTTACAAGTACATCTGCTACTGGACTTCTCTATTACATCATTTCATAGAATGAAAATATTTTAGCTGCTAGTTGAAAAATACCGTAACATCCACATTAGCTGAGTACCCAGGAAAGAAAATTGAGGACGAGTTTCAACAATTTTTTCCCCTGTTGTCTTGAGCAGAATTTAAAAACCAACAGAAAGAATCAGACTAGTCTGTTAAGCCTGACCTATCTTATCTAACTGTGTTAAAAAGTGACACATTTTTTTACTAATGATAAATGAACACTGAATGAAAACTTTACTATTGTGTTTTCTGAAGAAATACCAGGCATGGGGATGCCTCACTGACCTCTTCCTTCAAGCTGCTATTAGACTATGTCGTCTTGCAGTTGTTGCAATGAGGTCCCTTCCAACCTAAACCATTCTATGATTCTATGATTCTATGATTCTATGAAGTTCAACAAAGTGCACTAATTTTTACAAAAAAACACTAAAGAATCACTGATGTCTCACAAGCAATTGCTCTGTGGCTCCATATTTGCCAGTTAAGAGGAGCAAATGTGCTTTTAGTATGTAAAACACGTGAGCACAGATTAAGCTGTAACTTAACAAGCTGTGATTTCTCTAGAGCTTGCTGATCAGTGTTGACCTAACTCATCTAACTTGCACTAAAGGAAGGTAAAACGTATTTTAAATATACCTCAGAATAACCTTGTGTTATGGAAGTGCTGTAACTGATGTGAAGATGCAGAACTAGATAGCTGTAGGTCAATGAGCTCCCTGTTCAGATCGGCTTCTCACTCTACTCGATCTCCATTAGGGTTATGGGGAAAAATACAAAGCATGCAGTATTCTCTTTGCTGAATGAAGAGAATTTTTTCTCCTTGTATATTAATTTGAAACACCTCCCCAACTTGAAGACAACATTCAATATACTTTAAATATTTACTACTTACAGAATTGGCATTGGTTGGATTTGGCCATGGTCTACCACCCCCAGGACCCCTGTAACAGAAGATCAAAGATAAGACATAGACTAATTCTGACCAGTTTTGAGGAAGCAAATCAAAGTCGTCTGTTTGCAGGGTAAGGACAGATGTCCTTTTTAAAATTAAAATTAATTATAAACCATGACCCAGGTATAATGCCACAGCAGAATTCTCATCATCCTTCTACCATCACCATATAATCAATTTATGAGGTCATTAAGGGTAATTTATTTATTATTTCAACCCTGCCCCTCACATTTAAGACCCTTCAGTTCCTGAGTCATTCTGGTACTTGTGCACTCTTCAGGACAGGACCTGCCAGAATCCTTCCTCAGCAGCCACACTGCCAAAGGCGGCAGTGTAGATGGCACAGTTCTGCCTGGTCACAAACACTGGCAAATCTATGAAATGACAGACATTCCCTTTTTATATTCTCAGCAAAACAATTTGAAAGACATAGCAAAATCATGTTTCCTCAAGTGCTTTCCTCCTGTTGATGGAAAATTCAACTCCGTTACACAGATGCAAGATTTAAAGTGGCACAGCAGTTTTGTAAAGAGTGAAAAAAAAAAGACTTCCCAAATTCACAGAATCACAGAATCACAGAATGGTTTAGGTTGGAAGGGACCTCAAGGATCATCCAGCTCCAACCCCCCGCCATAGGCAGGGACACCTCCCACTAGAGCAGGCTGCTCAAGGCCTCATCCAGCCTGGCTTTAAACGCCTCCAGGGAGGAAGCATCCACAACCTCCCTGGGCAACCCGTTACAGTGCCTTACCACCCTCACTGTAAAGAACTGCCTCCTAAAATCCAGTCTGAATCTCCCCTCTTCCAGCTTAAACCCATTCCCCCTCGTCCTGACATTACTAGACCTTGTAAATAGTCCCTCCCCAGCTTTCCTGTAGGCTCCCTTCAGATACTGGAAAGCCAATTCATTAAGTTCTAATGAGAAGTGCTTGTCCTCGTGCTCTTCTAACCTTAAAATATTTTGAGGAAGCATGACACATTCCAAGAAATTTTACTTAAGAGTGCAAAGTCAGAAAGGTGTTAATATAACCTGTACCTGCTGCTGGTGGTGGTGGTAAAAATAGTAAGATCTTGTGATAAAAACTGAAAACATGATGGGTTAGACATACACTTTAAACACATTTAGACACATCTCTAAAAAGAGTCAGCTACTTGACTAAGACTACCTTATCCCCACAGAAGTCACAGAAATATGAAATCTATCATAAAGCAGGCAAAATTAAAAACCTTTCGGATGTTCTTATGACACTTGGACCAAATGGAATTAGTGTGCACTTGATTGAATGGCAGCACCCAAGCAAGAGGGACAAAATTGTTCCACAGGGAGAAGACCTGTTTGATATTAAGCTCTGGTATCTGAGGTGTAGCTAAAAGCAGAAAGTAATGGGGAAAGGCAAAAAAATGAAAAAAAGTGTACAAATACATCATGTTTTTCTCTCAGCTTCTGCTGTGATTTTAAGTTTCCTACTCTAATTTGAGCTCAGAAAGAGTTGGGTGGTTAGGGGCTTTGAACAGTCCCAAGGGAAGTAAGCCATATGGGAGGTAAAATCTCCATGTTTACAGTCATAACATCTCAACAACCATAATTATTCTCGGGACCATTTAGAACTCTTGGTTATTTAGAAATAAGACAAAATCACATCTAGAAGGCCCTGACAAGTGAGAGGTGGAGAAGATGACAAAACTTCAGCACATAAAATGTCATTTTGGCCTCATTAGCTTTAGAAAGGCAACATTAGCCACCACGTCTTACCAGATACAGGAGAGATATTTAAATACAGAGAGGAAAATGGGATTTATTAATGAGTTCAGGAAGTTTTGTATCTATTTGGAAGTCTTGCAAAACTAAAACCTATTAAGTAGATATGTTGCCTGAGAGATTTAATATAGGGCATTTTTTATTTTAATTACATTATTGATGAAACTATAAAGAAGTCAGCTCAATCACTGAAATAAATCAGTTGATACTTTATTTCCAATGAAATTATTTTTGGAAAGTTGGAAAACAGTGACTATAGCTGAGAGTCTTTTTTTTTTTGCCTTATTCATTCAGAGGCAAGGAGGCAAAGGAAAGGAAAGGACTCAGTTCTAGAATCATAGAATTATAGAATGGTTTAGGTTGGAAGGGACCTCAAGGATCATCCAGCTCCAACCCCCTGCCATAGGCAGGGACACCTCCCACTAGAGCAGGCTGCTCAAGGCCTCATCCAGCCTGGCCTTAAATGCCTCCAGGGAGGAAGCATCCACAACCTCCCTGGGCAACCCGTTCCAGTGTCTTACCAGCCTCACTGTAAAGAACTTCCTCTCATGCCTCTCAGGCCAAATACTCAGAAATTTCTCCTCCTGCTCATGATTGCAAGGAGAAATATTAGGTGCTCTTTTTTAATGTATTGTTGCTGTTCTTTCCAAAATGTTGTTCTTTTTCCTATGTATAATTTATTGGATCCTCTTTCTCAGAGAAATCAGGAAAATTTGTAAGAATTCTATCTTCACCTCCAACTGTGTGACATTAAGTAACGCTAACATATCTAGCAAAAAGCACCAAAGAGAAAACAGTTGTGACGAGGCTGTGGATTACTCTGAAATGCAGAGACACGATGGGTTAAGCCACAGCAACATGGAAGTTTAGACAGGCTGTACAGGAGGCTGCAAAGCTCACCTTTTCATCTGAAAAGATGTTGGAATTTGCAAATTTACTGAAAGCCATGGGCAGCTCTAAGTATAGACTTAGTAAACACTGCAGCAGATTCAGCTGGAAAGCCATATGGTTTTTGTGGAGCCAAATGTTCTTATCTTATACAACACATCACAAAAAACCTACCTGCAGGTTTGGTTGTTTTTTTTTTTTTCAGTGCAATGCAAGGAGTTTTTTTTTTTTTAATCTTTATTAAAACTGTGTTTTGGAAGCATCAACAGAGTCATAAAATATTATTGTGAACATACCAATTCCAAAATAATTTATTAAGTACCTATCACTGTGACTAATTCTATGCATAAAGTCCGTCCTGTAGTGTTGGTCTTACCACTTGAAAAAAATTAATTGTGAAATTTCAATTTCCCAAGGGGCAAATATACACAATCAGGAAATTAAACATCTAGATGCAAGTTTGTATATTGAAGTTAAAAAACAAGATTACTTTTTTTTTTTTTTTTTCCTTTCCAGGCATGACTGAGATATTCTTAGCACTTGAGACAGCACTACAGGTCACACAGGCTATTAAAAACTGCCAGTGAAATGTAACACTGCTCCCTGAAATCTTCCATTTTGTTCCAATGAGAGCATTTTTCCACAAAAGAAATAAAATCTTACTAAAAATGGCTACACCAAATTGCAACTTAAGAAAACTTCAGAGCTAAAATAAAGTTATTTTTGTGTAAGAACATAAGATAGGTATCAGCTGTTTCAAACTGCAATCTGATAGGCATTAGTTATGGCAAAGTAAGCAATTCTTTAGCAGCACTACATCTGGGCAGCGTATGCTCCTGGACTGAGATTACTGCCTATGACCTCTCAAGCTGACCGTGGCCATTTTTGATAATAAACAGCTTTTTTTATTCATTCAAATAAAGGTTAAATTGTAATTGGTAGGTATTCTGTTCTGAACGAATCCAGCTTCCTTTTCTGCTTTCCAAAGAGCAAAAGCGGGACTTAAAATGGCAAATGCTCTTGTAGAGTACACATCTCTATATTTAACTGCAGCCAAAAATCCAAAAACCATTGACTGGAGCACTGAAAATTTTTCAAGGAAAAAATATGCCTATGTAAAGACAAATGTCTGTTACTACAAGGCTTTATGTGTAGCAATATTTTTCCTAGAATTCTAAGTGCACTAAATGCCTTAGGCTGTTACTTCTTATCCCTATGAATTAGGTAAATTGCAAGGGAAGGTACATACACATTTAACACAGCTGGGTCCAGCTACTTCCATTGCACACAGATTATCCCTGGCTGCACTCTGCTCAATCCTGAATGCTGGAATTGAACAGACAAGTTGTCTTCACTAAGATCTTGGTAAGGGAAACACTGATAGCAGCAGTTAGAAAAACTCTGATGCCCTGGCAATACAACTTTTGATTAGTATATCCATTTGACTCAGGGAAAAAAAAACAAAAATCAGCTTGATAGTAAAAAAACTATCACGCAGTCAGGCATGCAGCAATAGAGCTCCTTTTCAGCTGAGCTCCAGTAAACACTTTATTCTTCTCAGAAGATCATATGCTGTTTGTGAATCTCAATGCAATTCACAGCGTCCACCACTTCAAGAGTACAAACAAGTCCAAACAAAAACATACTCTTCCCATTTTCCTGAATTAAAAGACCACGATCTCTGTATGCTTACTGGCTCAAAACTGAAACGTGATTATTTGGCTGAAATGTAATTATTAAATGCTGCAATATGGAAATGTTAGTATTTCAGCCCAGCTCTCCTTTTTCTGGCAGACTAGGATTTTTTTATTCCCCCCAGAAACCTGTTTTCTTGTTTTTCATATGTAAACTCTCATTTATATGGAAAAGTAGTCTGAAAATATCTTATCTGTCCTCTGTTTTACTTCTGCAACATTTTATTTTAGAAAGCTGCTTTTCTTATAATCTCCTCCTTAGGACAATCTCTGTAGTGCTTCTATTATACTCACAATGAATTTCAAATATCCATATTTCTTTTCTACATCCAGTTTATTTTAAAACAAATAAATAAAATTAAAAAAAAAAAATCTCTTGGAAGGTTTCTAGAATGGCCTAGGGTCAAATATGTGATGTCTATGACATTTTATATTTATTTATTTGCTTCAAGAATTCAAGGTGTATCTGAAAATCAGAATAAATTAAGGACATGGTGGATTAGGTATTTTTTTAAATGGTGTTATCCATCCCAATACTTATTTTTTTCAGGTTAGTAGCTCTACTTGCAATGAAAATTACCACCTCTCCATTTATGTTTTCTGTAAAAATAGGTACCTATGACATCATGACAACCTGCATATATCATTCTTCACTGTTTTCTGTGTCAATCTGCTGAAAACTCATTCTTGAAAGCTAAAGGTGTAGAATGATCAAGGAAAGACATGTTATATGCTTCAGGTTGTAAAATCATTTGATAACCTTGATAGTGGGTCCACCAACTGCTGCCTTCTGTGGCCACCTCAGGGTCTGCCCAGTGATAGTAATGAAAAAATGTACTAAGTGCAGTAGAGGTAGGAATACAGAGGTAGGATGCAGGAACATCTTGATAATCTGTGGTTTGTGTTATGCTTTGAATAGCAGCCCCTTAGAAATTTTTAACATCTTAAGGAAGGAATCTAAATAATGTAAGGAGCACCTTATTTTTCCTCTTCAGGCTTGTTAATCATGTAAAATAACTCCAAGCAAGCAAAAGATTTATCTGAAGTCAAGACTAGTCACGTTGGGCCACTTACTATGTTAAAACCTCAGTTTTAAATCTAGTCTACTCCAGATACATTAATTTTACACCTAGAAATTTTCAAGACACTTAGAAAGAGGGGTTGTCTACAGGAATAAAAAGCATGAGGCATTCCCATGACTAAATCCATGCCTGCAATAAATCAGCACAGCTGATCTGAACTCAGACTACAGCCACTTGTACCATTTGATGATGCAGTTCCAGAAGTACATGGAAACAGTGAAACACTACACTCATATCTGTAATATTTTTCTATCTGTTTAGATTGGATATAAATGCAACCATTGAAATAAAAACAGCAACAGAGAGAACCATTCACAGTTCTTCTTTCAGATATGTCCTTTTTTATAAATAGCTCTAGACAGAGTTTTTATTTTGTTATTTTTAATTTTCACTTTTAAGACAAGATCCATTAATTGTACGGTCTCTTACAAAATATTTAATCAGTAAAAAGATAAATGTAAATAACATGACTGCTAAGAAAGCAATGCATGCAAGACATGTCAATGAGTATGTAGACAAAATGCTCCCAGTATTTGAACTCTGACCTCTGAAAGAAACTCAGTATTTGTACAGACTCATAGGGAAAGCCTGTAAGAGATGCATGAAGAAGAAAGAAACTGCTGTGAGTTTCCTTTTCTAAATTGCAGTAATTAGTGATCAAAGCATGTTACTCATTGAAATATGTTCTCCTTGTCTCATGTATCCCAAATGTTACTTTAACAACAACAACAACAACAACATAATAATAA